>CABFWO010001589.1:0-61576 GCA_902155825.1 Timema genevievae | reverse complement strand
ATGAGAGATATTCAAGAACTCTTGAGATTAGCATGTGCAGAAAGCTAAACTATATGTTTCTATAGAAGAAATATTTGATCTATTTTTGCCAAAAAATGTTTATGCTATAAAAACTGTAAAGTTAATGCACTAAACTGGCGCTCACTAGCACCCCACCTTAAGACCTTAATATTGTGTTCATTCCCTTTTATGTGTTTCTAGCCATCTTTCTTGTACCTCAAAAAGAGAAAAGATAGTAAATATTATTTTAATATGAACACACGCGTTGATCAATATTTTTTATTAAGGTTTTTTTGTGCTCCAGAGGGCTGTGGAGTGAGTATGTCTAGCATTAAGACTCCCGACTACACAGCCCTGGTGCTTCATATCTTACCACCCATTCAGGCAATCTCACATAGATGAGGTAAGTACAAGGAAGTACAAATTTAGAAGAAATGTACTCCCATCTGTGAGGCAGCATAGTGGAAAACCTCTTAATAAAATCTACCCTCTGTACACCCTCTCCATCACGTGCACTATGATCAGGTGTCAGGTGTCTTAAAACGAGTGAGAGTAAACAGAACTCAGTACTTCTTGTGCCATTTATTTGAATAATCAGTAGTTGAGTAAAAAAAAAAAGAAAGAAGAGAAACAAAAGTATTATATAAATAAAAATTAACATGAGGAAACATCATTAGGCATATATAAACGAAAAGAATCGCCAAATGTCTAATGTACACATAACAGTAAGAAACTTAGCATTATTTTGCTCTACAATAAAAAAAAATTATGCAGTATAAAGAGTTTGTTGCGACTATCGTTCTTTGTTGGTTCGTGACAATATTTCCATTCATTCACCTAATAAACTGCACTTGTAATGGAAGCAATGTAATGCATACACAACGATAATAACGTAAACAAATTGGGCTTAACATTTTGTATGTACAGTACGATTTCAAATCTTCACTGTTAAGTGGCATATATATATTTTTTTATTTTTATTTTTATAATATCAAACATAACTTTCAGTTAAATTACAAGCACTAACAAAGCTTTGGTATATACTCCCCCCTTATACATCATATTTATTTTGAATTGTTAAGTTTTGGGCATAGTTCAATGGTAAAATTATTAATTTTGTCGGTTTTGGTCGATATCTCCGCCTCTACCTAGATTAGGAAAAATTTGATTTAAATTTCTTCCCCCCTGACAATAGGCCATCTCTGCACCTCAACATTGCCTTCATATTTGGAAACTTTAAAAAATGGTTCGTATACGTTTAGCAAATTTGAAAATGTGTCCCAGTCATGTCGCCTATGTTTGGAAAATAAAAAAGTATAACAGAGGAGGAATGGTAGAAGGCACACACTGCTTAATTAAATTAACAATCAATCATTCTCAAGAGCATTGAAAATCTTCCACTGTATCACCATTTTTTAAAAGATGAAAATAGAGCAAACATAAATAGTAGGGCCTACATTAATGTACACTATTATGCAGTTTTTTTAATATAAAAAGCATCATCACCTAGTAGTACATCACATTACTAGGTGATTCGAAACAAATATTCTTGTTGCGCCCACCCAGAAAAAACTTTTTAAAAAAAAAACCACACACACACACACACACACACACAGAAGAACAAAAATATGAACCAACAAATGCAGCAAATATTTCACCATTTAATACAAATATACACAGAGCAACAAGTCTCTCTGTCAGTCAATGACTACGTAAGGCAATATATGTAATAAATCTCCCCGATACGAGCGTCTCGACACCATTTCATGCCATTCTCTAAACCTGTCATCGTCTTCATCGCGGGTCACCCCTTCGTGCACATTACCGTTTAAACTATTCACATGCTCTTTGTGTAACCTTTCAATATCCATCTCTGTAACACACGTCTCTGTAACCTCATCATCTTTCGTTGCAGGTTCGGGATCCTCCCAGTCAATCTCGTCAATGTTGAGAGGTGGAAGTCTGGCAAGAATCTCTTCCACAGTCTCCTCTTGCTTCATGGAAGAAAGGGCCCCAAAACCGTCGCTTGATGGCTCCTCTTTAGAAAGTCTAGAAGGGGTAGAGATTCCATCGTCTTTCTCGAGATTGGTGAGGTTCTCGTTATTACCGTCGATATTAGAGAATTTTGAGCTAGAATTCGTCAAGTCTATCAGAGTGGGTTCGTCGTCGACATGGATGATGGCGGATTGCGACTGGAGAAACTTAGCTATGTGCTCGGTTTTGTTACGAGTCATATCGTCGTATGTGCTGCCGCCCCTATCTGGAAAGACACAGTTCACAAGACTAGCTTTATTATTTGAAGACGAAGGGACGCCCACCACAAACCGTTCATCGCTGGCGGATCCGCTCATACAAGTTTTCGCCTGTAGCCCGGCGAGCAGTTCTTGGGTAGTTTTCACTTTAGGTGTTCGTGCTATGGATTTGATCTTTTCCTTCACAATATCATCCACAGATGGCACTGGCTGGGAGGAAGCGTTAAGGTTGGCCAAAGCCCTTTTCGTTGAGCCTTTCTTCCGGCCTCTCTTCTTAGGAGGTGGTTTCTGCACTATTTCTTGAGGCACTTTGTTAATATAAGCTGAGATGACCTCACAGCTGCTTGACCCTTGGTCACTTACAGCCCCAAAACTATCCCTACTACATTCACCAAGAAAATCTGGTTGTGAATGCACCACGAAACCCCTACTGTCATTCAACTGTCCGTTAGGTCGAGCCAATTTCCTGGGTGGGGCACCATCGGTTGACGGCGAGTCTTTTCGGAGCCGTTTGTTCTCGGCATGTGTTTTGGGGACCGAGTCTGAGGCAAGGATTGGGGACTCTGGTTTGACCCTGCGAGGAGTCTTTGACTGAACACTCGGAGTGGGAGGTCGCGACGCGCCGAGGCGAGCGTTGGAGGAAGACTGGTGAGAGGGAAGTCCTGGACTGGTGCTCTTGTCACTGGAGGTGGCTGGGGAGACCACAGGCCCTGTACCTCGTGCCGAGCTTCGGACAACAGGGGCAGGGGGCAGCCCAGGACTTAGAGTCCGTGGAGGGACGGGGCTGAGCGTGCTTCCCCGAGACAACCGCCCAGGGCTCAGAGCCCGGCTCGCAAAGTTGGCACCGTTGGTCTGGTGGGGGCTGGTGGAGGGGGCCGAGATCATGTTACGCCATCGACGCACCAGATCCTTGGCTCGCTTCGCCAAAGACTCGTTGCTAGTCTTGCGACGAAGGTCGTTAATGTACTTCCCGAGACGTGTCGTCTGGAAAGTAAATGCATAACAATGGTCATTAGGATGTCCCTTGATGGGGAGAAATCTGGACCACATCAGACTAAAATAAGTGTTAACAATTAGAATCATGTACATAGCTGCCAACATTTGAAGGAAAAAATTAGTAAATACATAAAAAAAAAATAGTTAAAACTCATTAAACTGCAACATTTACCTTAAACAGGCCTAAATCCTGTTGATTTTCGTTAGTAAAGGTAAAAAAATATGTCAGCCTAGTAAAAATATTAAAATTTCTTCTTGAATATAGAGATTATTAAACAATTTATTCCATCCATGGACACAAAACCCAAAACAGCAGATACTACTGTAGCATTTGTTACATAGTATACATGAAGTCTCATGGAAACAAAAAATCTTTTATATATTAATGTTTGTGTGTATTAAAATAGTCTGTAAAAAATATCATGAACTAATCAAAGATACCATAAAACCCAGTATTCCCTTCAGGAACTACTTAAAGGGCGTCGTTTGATAAAATTGAAGGCAATATTTTTTATTTAGCGCTGCATCTTACTACCTGTTTGGGTTATTCACTTTAAGTATTAGTTATGCTAATGGGACAGGAATTGGGAAGGTTGAATATAGAGGAAGTGAACCTGCATATGCGTGAAGGGAGAGTGGAAAACAATTTAGGGAAAACCACCCCCCAGTTCATCCAAGCGAGATTAAAACCTCAATCTCCCCGTGCTCGGCAGTCTAGCTCAATATAAAACTAGCGCGTTAGATAACTACGTCACCGCATTTGATAGCTACACCACCGAGGTGGGCGAAAGCAATATTAATTATTCTTTTCAATGTTTGTTGCACAGTTTATCATTAAATCAAAATATGTTAAATTATGCAACTAATTTTTGCTTTGGCTCACACAATTTACATTTATGAATAACAGAAATTTTATAATGGTCCGACACCTTTGCTCAGTTGGTAGCGTGACTGCCTACTTAGCTAAGGGACCCTGGTTCGATTCCCAGCATGGGTGAAACATTTATAATTGAAGAAAATATGGGTTTACCCTTTCACATTAATAAATTGATGACTGGTGACTGGATGTTGTGCCTGTCCTAGTCTTGAAATATATTATAAGACATTTGAAGGTATGATAGGTTTAGCAAACCAATAGTGGAAAATATATGGCTTGAATAAAAAAGTGACCATAGGCTGGAAACAGCAACGGATGTAAAGAAATGTTGCAAAATATTACACTACCCCCAGGTGACTGGCAACATTTTCTGGGGATAACAATGAACCTGTTTCTTCTTGTACATATTAGAGTAAATCTGGGCGTTCGTAGCTATGAATTCAGTTATTAGATGTTTGTAAAATTTCCAGGTTTTTGTGTCATCTTTTTTGGATTTGTTTATTCGACTGCTAAGTTTACAGTCAAATCGATAGATAAAGGTTCTTTGCGCTTTATTTAACAACCAGGGGATGATGAAAGAAACATAATTTTTTATACTCAAGAGATTTACATTTTTCAAACTTAATACCCAAGGCCGTAGCCAGCCAATAATTTCAGGGGGGGTTTGGTGGGCCCATCTCCCAATTGACGGAGGCTAAAAAAAATTATAAATAAAAAACTGTTCTAGAAGCTATCTGAAGTGTCTTTTATGGTACCATAACACCCTAACTGCCGAGGGCTGGGAAAATTTCTAAATATTAAACACCTCTAGAAGTTATCTGAAGTGTTTTTTATAGCAACATAACCCCCTAACTGCCAAAAAATAGGAACAATTCTAAATATTAAACACCTCTAGAAGCTATCTGAAATTTTTTTTAACTACAACATAACACCATAACTGCCGAAGGCTAGAAAAAATTCTAAATAATAAACACCTCTGGAAGCTCTCTGAAGTGCTTTTTATGGTAACACAGCCCCCTAATTTGTACTTGTACCTTAATTTTGATATTGTGTGAACCATAAATAAAGCCATATATATTTTGTTCATAAAATTTCAGGGGGGGGTTTGAACCCCGAAAAAAAAAAAAACCTGACTACGGCCTTGTTAATACCACTATCTAAAAACCTCTATAAAAACAAATAAAATTAATAAAATAGGTCCAAGCATGAAAAAGGGAGAAGAAAAGATTATTTGGTTTATTATCACTACTCAGGGTTGTTATAATTTTACCCAGCCCAAAAAAATCCACCTGGGTTTTATTAAAAAACACACTTACATTTTGGACACAAATCAATTGTTTAATTTTTGAAATTGATTAGTCATTCTGTTGAAAAACTTTTGGTTTTTTATTATTATTACTATTAATAGTAATAATAATAATAATACATTGATTAGTATTTGGTGCTATACACAAGTTTTGAAATTATAGATTTTATTTATACAATAGACTACGCTATAAAATATATTTTAATTGGTTGAACAAAATAATATGTTCAACTAGTAACTCACTTGGGATAATATCGTTTTAAGGTATCTACAATGTATTAATGCTAGGCCCTATAAATAATACTTTGTCAAAAAAGCAAATGAGATAGCAAAAGTTCTTACGAATCAAATAGCCAAAGCTATTATTTATGCTTTTTAGTGAGGAATTCTCCATCTAGATATATTCTGAAAATTGAAAAATGACACGTGGACATGGGAATTAAACCCGGGATCTCTGGCTTAGTACACCAAGGCTCTAACCACTGAGCTACCCAGGAATCGTCATGTGCCCAGGGCCATTCTTCACTCATATTTTAAGTCAGAGTTTATGATGGACGTGCGGAAATCGTCAGCTACAAATGTGTGATTTCATTAAGATCATGATCTATCAGATAACGCAGCCACCTCCGACTCGGTAGTTGGCTTAATGCTGCCACTTGTACAATTATTATAATTGTAAGGAATTGCATATTTAAGAATCAAATAGCCAAAGCTATTATTTATGTTTTTTAGTGAGGAAATCTCCATCTAGATATCATATTCGGGTTCATTTCCCGTGTATTAATGTAAACTCCCCTAAGCCTGCACCTTTCCACACCTTTTGTTATTTTTTTAATGTATTCCATGATGCAATGAGTTATTTAAATAATTAAAACATAACATAAACTCACTTGAAAATAATCACAGGTGAAATGTGGGTTTTCCCTTTCACAGCGATGAGTTTAAAGGTCAGGGACTGGATGTTGTGTCTGTTCTAGATATAGTTAGTTTATAAGTCTTGTGCAGATAATATAGTCAATCAGTTTAGAAAGTGCATGTTAAATATCACAAATAAATAAATTACAATTGGGTGAATAGGAGTATGTTATGGAATGTTCTGAGAGAGTTTGGTGTAGATACATGGTTAGTAAATGTAATTAGGGCAGTGTATGATGGAAGTAAAGCGTGCGTTAGGGTGGATGGAGCTTTGAGTGAATGGTTTGACATTGAACAAGGTGGTTGTTTAATATTTTCAATGACAAGTGTATGAGGGATGGTTGTGAGGACAATGTGAATGTGAGAGTTCCGTTATATGTAGATGATGATGATGCTGCTGTATTAATAGCTGAAAAGAAAAGTGACTTGTAGAATGCATTAAATCATTTGAGTTAGGTGACAGACAGAATGGAGCTTTGTATAAATATCTCCAAAACTTTGGTATTGGTTTTTGATAAGGACAGATCAGGAAATGATCTTGTGTATCTGGGCAGAATGTTCTGTAAAAGTGGAAGAATGGAGGGTGAAATCAACAGACGGGTGCATCTCTGAGAGTAGTTAGATGTATGTGGACTATTGCAAAGAATGAAGTAGTATCAAAAGAGTCAATGATGGCAATATATAAAAGTGTGTTCAACGCCAGCATTGTTTTACGGATGTGAAGAGTGGGTTTGTCAAATTAAAACACAAAGCAAGGTAAATGTGAATTGGTGTGAGCTATCTAAGAAATATATCTGAAAAAACTTGTATGGACAGTTAGTAGAATGGGTGCTGAAGGAGTATGTTTTGAAAGGGAATCCAATAAGTTAATGAGAAAGAAGCATCTTATGTTGGTTTGTACATGTTCAGAGGATTAGTGTGGATTGAATGAAGCAAAGATGAAGGTAGAGTGTGTGGATCAAAAGGTAGGGGCTGGCAATGTAAAATGTGGCTAAACGTTGTAGACAAATGTGTGAGAAAGAAAAACATTAAAGAGTTTTAAGAATGAAAGATCATGTATGACTCGGTGAATGGATGTTGTTGAAGCGAAGGGAGTATGCAAGGATAGGGAAGTGTGAAGAAAGTTAGGGAGGATGGATTAAGTACGAAGTTGAATAGTGAGCTATATTCACAGTTTCTTGCCTACCCCATAAGGGAACAGCGTGATTAGGTATATTAAAAAAAAATGGGGGACAAAGGAATTTCCAGGACAACCTGGAAAATTCCAGTAAAAGATAGGAAAAATGGGAAATTCCATAACATTTCTAGGCCTGGAAGAAATATGTTTAAATTCCAGGTTTTCCATGATGCGTAGAAACCCTGTGTTAGCATTGCTTGTTTGGGGTTGTCCATAAACCATGTAACATTATTTTCTAACCTTTTCTCTCTCTCTCTCCCAATGTAACACCAAGTATACATTATCCTGACCCCCCCAGCTCCCCCCGAACCTGTGATCCGTAACTTTTCACATCAAGAGTGAATGTCATTATTTCACAGGGAAACTTCTGCGACACTAAAATCAGGACTGAGATTTAATACAACTCAGAATAGGAAGTTATCTGTTCATTAATTGGAAAAACATGTATAATAATAATAATATTTTTTTTATACATTATAATTTAAGTATAAGATCTGTGTTACATAACAGTGATGTACCCACCCACCTTCCTCTCATTTAGCATCATGTAGACAGTAGAGCTCTCACCTCCCCTCTTTTCAACAGCGTTACATGTTTTATGGATTGATTACCCCTTTAGACCTTCTTCCTCGGAACATTTACATTTCGTATTGGTAGCCATGGCAATAGGGGGAGAGCGTTATACAACAAGAGAAAGGTTACTTTGGAAATGGAAGTACTGTAGGTGGTTGGTGCAGAATGTAGTGTTTATGGTTTCCTCTGAAGGTTAAGTTGCAGATCTAAGAATAGTGAATGGTGGTGTGAAATGTTTTAAGTGAATCTGAGGATGCTATGGTTGTTTAACATGTAAAGGAGCTGTAATAAGTTAGTATCAGAATCTCTACAAATCAGCAAAACCTTACCAAAAGCAATACAAGGGTTCGGATTGCAAAAAGACGGTCTCAAGCTTGCTAACGAGGAGGTTAATTCTTAAACTCTTAGTCTTTTAAGCACATTGTTTGTTTATAAATGCACACTATATTATCTTGTTTCTGTCAGAGTTTGGCAATATTTCGCCTTGCTAAAAGTTGTACAAGCATGACATAACCAAACCAGCCTCTGTCAGCAATTACTACATCAACAGTCTCATGTGGAAACAATAATTGGTTATTGTCATCTTGTATTGTGCATACTTGCAAACAAACTATTAGCAATTATGACAAAATCATAAGGGGACGAGCCTATTTGGGGACATAAATGCCAAAGTTTTGTCCAGAGTGAGGAGAGGGAAGAATGAAGAGTCCAAGTAAGGGGTTCGTCTCCAAGTGCTTTGTCACCTGTCACTGCCTGACCGACGGTTAAGTCCAGGAGAGTACCCCGGCTGTTGGTGGAAGCACTGCACAGAGGGGGCTCATAAGTACTCAAAAGTGTGGTAGTTTTCAAGTCAAGATATAGTCGGCACGATGCAAACTCTTGCCGAGTGTTATTGACGTGAAACATTTTAAACTAGGTCAGCGCGAGGAGTGTTGAGACTGAAAATACACTGACAGTAACTGGTGACTCTTCTTAAATATCTCTAAAATTGAACTTCTCAACTAACATCACACTCTGTACATTATAGTTAATATTCATCTAGTTTCCAATAAATGATTATTAATATATAAGTGAACCCAATAATTCATCACTACTTAACCCCAAGCCACTAAGACACACTGACAGACTTGCTACATTAAATGTTAAAGTGAAGCAATGCACCATATTATATAAACATAAGGTAGTTTTACTGCCCCCAACCCTACTAAAAAATACTCAGTTCATCGGACACGGCCGACTGTTTCAAGGTGTCTACCGAGTTGGAGAAACAAATTTAGTGACTTTTGAACATAAAATTCCTCTGGTAAGCAGTAGAACATTATATAATGCACATCTAGGCTTAATGAACTCACATGAAACATTAAATTTTAAATACATGGTGAACGTTAACCTTGTCCTTGGTATCACGGTAAAAACTCAGGCAACTTGCGGCTGGCGCATGGCATTATTGGTAGTGGGTGACTCAACATTCGACAGATTTGCATTGTCATGTGCGGGAAATTCAAACAAAAATATTTTTGTGACTTTATGACCAAAATATAGAAAATTCGTGACTTTTCAGGGACTTTTGTGATTTTTTTTTTTTGCAAATAGTAACTTTTTTTGTGACGTTCGTGACCCAGTAGACACCCTGTGCTTATAAGATTGTTTTACCTCAAGAGCTTCTTTAGTGATGGGCGTCCTCTCCAGGATTGAAATAATCTCAACCACTGCTCCCATGTCCACAACCTGGGGACAGGTGACAGGACAATTTAGTTCTCGTGTTCTAAACAAAGTCACACAACCAGGCTAATTTTTTTCAACCAAAGAAGAGCTGGTTGAAAACACAAATATTTTCCTAAGAATAGCATACTTACTTTTGGACACAGCTACTTGTTTGCTTATGAGGCTATGTTGTTATTTATTTTTGTTAATATTGTACTATTATAAAATATATTAATTTACCGGTATTTCAAAATCCCCAGGTTTAATGTAGAGGGGCCTAGTGACCTGATTATAATCATATTTTCCCACAATGCTTACAAATGACTGGTTATTTTGGGCCAAGTATATATACAAGGTGTATTTTAAAGTGTCAAATACTCTAAGGGCATACTCCCACTGAACAAACATTAAGAAAAGTTCATATAAGCATGGTTCTAGAAATGCTTAGTTTTAGAGTAATTAAATATTTTCCTCAGAAATGTATTGGTCGTGGGGATGCGTTAAACGGCCAGCTCAGATCACCAGATTTGAACCTGATCTCTGGGGACAAAGTCCATTGTTTACCCAACTCCTGTGCCTGATGTTGATTTCAAGAGAACATATCGTAAATGGATGTGAGCTAATACCTAACACCTCGTATGTATTCAACAGAATATGACAACGATAGAACATAGTGAGCAGAGGATACCATTTTGAACACATTTTCTAACAAAATTTTCTGTCTTTTATTTGTTTCTGTTAAACGTTGCTGTGTTTAATTGCATTACTTCTTTATTTAGATTGCTTATTAATTAAATAATAAAATTCCGCCTGTCTCAGAAACTTAAGCGTTTCTAGAACCATTTTCTTAATGTTTGGAGAATGAGAATAGTTGACACCAATTAAAATACATCCTGTATTTGAAGGCACACCACATTATGGGAAAGTTGTGTCATAGAAGACGGCTATGGATATAACTAAAGAAGAGGGATCTAAGTTTGCTAGCGACAGTTGAGAACAGGGTGGTTAGAGGGTGTGTGGGGCGCAATAGGAAGAAGAAAATAAACAGATGAAATATAAGAACCACCATGATAAGTCGCATTGCCACTAGTTTCTTAACACAAAAGCTGGAGGGAGTGGGGAAGATTTTGTTGGTGAACAGAACATCTAAGGAATGGCATTAAAGTTAAAGGACGGAGTGAAAAAGTAATCGGTACTAAACCCCAGAGACGAATTGGGTTAAATCCAGGCAATCTCCTTATTTAACCAGTGTTGAGTGTTTTTACCATTTAACTTATAGATAGCAAAATTAAACACTAACATATTAGGCTTACTTTGTACATGTATTGTATTCCATTTGACATAAGTGTTACAAATTAAAATGATATATTGAAATGTATTCTACCGCAAAAACAACTTAATCTAAGAGAGCAGCACTTAAACCTAAACCTGGCCCCATGTTCTTCCTATAAGCAATGTGATGCAACAACCTCCCAAACTTTTATCCCTGAAAAGTTGGTTCCCAGGTGATATTTTTTTTTTCATATTGAGCTCATTCAACGCAACGGCAATGAAGTAATTGAGTACGTACAATAACTACCTTGTAAACATTAATGGCTGGAACACAAACTAAACAGATAATTGGTTAAAATTCTCAGGAATCAAAACAATGTTTGCCCTTTTCTTCTATTAAGGTCAAAAAGCTCTTCACTAGGGAATATTAAAACATGTCTTGTCCACATGATTGAGTAGATCATGAGGCTGACAACATCTCTAGGGGACACTGGTTCCTCCCCAGGTGGGGCCAGGAACAATTTAGTGGTTTATGTAAAGGTGAGTCATGTTACAAACTTCTGCCCCTAGAGTTAAACAATTTTTTATTTTTTTGACGCCTAGGTTTAATTTGATTGTAAATTATATGATGATTCACACCTTTACTTAAAAAGTATATATATGTAACCTTTAAATCAAATATTAATGAGGTAAATGACTTTTGGAAGCAAATCAATACAAAAATTAGGTTTTGGAAAGTACGGTAATCAAATATGATGATGATGTGGTTCATCAAAGTCTTGATGACACAATGTTTTAGATTATATCAATACAAATTAGTTAAGAACCATTATTAGTTATGGAAATGTACCAGTGAAATGTCAATGAATTTAGCAAATAAAATCTTATTCTGAAAATTGAAAAATGACACCTGGACACGGGAATCGAACCTGGGACCTCTGGCTTAGTACGCCAATGCTCTTACCACTGAGCTATCCAGGATTCGTCCCGTGCCCCGGGTCATTCTTCACTCATATTTTAAGGCAGAGTCTATGATGGACTTAGCGGAAATCGTCGGCTACGATTCCCGTGTCCAGGTGTCATTTTTCAATTTTCAGAATATGATATCTAGATGGAGTAATTCCCACTAATAAGCATAAATAATAGCTCTGGCTATTAATTCTTAAATAAAATTTTTCTAACTACTTTTTGGGGACACTCTAGTAGTTTCTATAGTACTGGTTTTGCTTACAACACTTTAGGTTAAAGAACATAATCAATAAATGTGTTAAGACATCAAAATGCTGCCCCCAAGTGCCAACACCATTTTAATGTACTAAAACCAAGTTAGCTCAGGAATAGTATCTTCACAAGCAAAATATTTTAATCATAAATCTTAAGTTTTCTTGGTGATAATTTGTTAAGAAAATGGGTAAAAAGGACACAACTATACAGTTACTAAAACATTTTTATATATTCATATGCCAAGTCATGTTATCTACAGCTGTCACTTTTGATAAATATTAGTTTTGTTCGTGTCAACTATTTGAAACAGTTCCGCCCCTTTAGCAAGACCATCCTGTTCTTTTCAAGGCGGCTCAAACCATAAATACAACTAAACAAACACTTCTGTCTACATAAACTTAAAAATGTGTTTTTTTTAGTTATGTTTCCCAAACAACTTTGGAAATACATTTTTAGTTAGTTTTTTAAGTTGATTCTTATTTTGACTTTAATGGTATGTTGTAATCTCATTAATTTAATTTGATTATATAAGAATTCAACCAAAATACATAAATGTTCTTGTTTGGTTGTTTGCGCTCAAAAGAGTTCAGATTTAGATTATTAAGTTATGTAATTATTTGTTAGGTTGAGAAAAAAAACTCACTACACATGGCCTATACTGTATTTAGGTAGGTATTCTTAAAAATAAAAATCAATTTAAGCTTTTTCTTTCTCTTCAGTTACAAACTGGCCCACTCATTGTCATTTGAGAAGTGAAGTAGGAAAATTAGTTATTTTATGCCCTGGGGACAGCTGCTCCAGTGAGTCAAACACGAACGAGCACGGACGTAATAATAGAATCGATTGGAAAAAACTGACCCGAAAACAACTATTATCAAAACCAACAAAATAACACTAATAATATAGAGGCAGGCCGGCAGTGAAGCTTGACCTCCAATGGCCAAATAGGTTTTCAATGGTGGGGGAAGCGAGCAGCCCAGTGCTACTCAGGGTTTGGACAGAATGACAAGCGCGTGAGCTAGCGCATGGCCAAACTGGCGAGCAAGCGAGTGCGTGATTAGCAGATAGCTCTCGATAGTTGTTGATGAGGAGGCAAAGGTTCGAATCTTGGCTCAGTAAACTCAGGGTGGTGTTTGGCAAGTGATTTATTGTTGGTGTTTTCCTGCGATCCTTATTTGTAAAGGTTTACTTTGATTATAATATTGAAGTGTTTTAACATATAACTTTTGCATATATATATAGTTTATGGTCTTACCAATTGAATTAGGCCGTTAGTATCAAGTGTGCTAAACCTATCGATAGTAATAAAAATGTCAAAATGAGAAGTTTTCCTAGCACTCAATGAACCAACATACAATAATATTGCCCAGCGCCTGTAAACTAGCACGAGCTCCAGTCTGGTCACCTCTCATTACAACCTATATGTTCTATTTTATTTTTTAGTTGCTTGCTCGCCCAGTCTGGTCGTACACTTATTCCTTCTTGCTACCAAAATTGTGTGCTGGCTGTTTACAAGTTGCCCAGTAAAGCATTTAACTTTGATTATTTTAAATAACATTTTCAATGCAATGAAGAAGATGATGAAAATTGGTGCAGATAGCGACAAGAAAATGGTGAGAATATGTTCAGCTTATATTACTGTGGTAGGCCTAGGCTACTGTACCGAGGAGTGAAAACCCTTCCTCTCCAGCGGCATCTGTCCCCCTACTCCAGGACAGAAATCTCTTCCTCCTAGCGTCAACACATACCGGCCGGCCTCTATTAAAATTGTTATCAATTTTGACCACAACAAAAGAAAATGTGTGTTTTCTCAACTTTCCTTACTACCAAAGTCTTGCTGTACACATAGGTATACGTGTATACTACCCCAGCTTTTAAAATTTAATTTACAGGAAGTGTTAAAACACACAAATGGGCTCTTGGCACCCGGTACCATACAGACAGTGAATCTTTACCATCTCATAACGACATTTCTACCGCACAGGAAATGGAACCAAAGTATCTCAAGAGTGGTTAGTCATCTTACAAAGATTGTGACTGAAACCAACACCTTTATTCATATATATATAGGTGACAACTACAAGTCCCAACAGCCACACAAGACTCGTGTGTGTGTGTGTGTGTGTGTGTGTGTGTGTACTAGCCTAATGATTGATCAACACACCGAGAAGTCCCATCTTCCTCAACTTTTGATACAATCTGTTACCCTCTTTGGTGGCCGCTTGCTCGAAGGCATCACTCTCGCAATAGACTGGACTGCTGACGACCGGGAAATAGGGGTTCAAATCCTGGTCGGAGAGAGCTTTCCAACCTTCCTACACAAAATTGCAGGTATACTTCCTCTAATACTCAGCCCTAATAAATTACCGGTAACTTGTAGTTTGTACAAATTTACATAAACTCAAACAAAACGTGAAATACAATGGGTGGCGGGGGAGAATTTAATTCTCAAGCGGTCGCATTGGAGTATAAAGCACCCTGATCTTTCATTTGTTAGTGTGGTAGCACTTTCATACGCCCGAGGAGCGTGTTACTTTCTCTATTCCTTGGGCATGACCTTGACTAGCTCATGGTGTAGTTGGAGTTAATCGTTTGTAAATTGAAGCTATTATAAACAAACTCAGTATTTTGTCTATCAAAGTCTAACTATTAGTTTCAGCTTTTGGTTTTTTGTTCACTTAATGAACCAAGGGTCTTGGGTTTGATTAGCGGTGGGGCAATTAAGTTATCATTAGTGAATTTACAGTTGTTGAATTCCAAACAGTTTGTATTTCTTAGTGATGTGTTAGTTCATAAGTCATATGCTGATATAACAACTTGGTTTTAGAAAGTGCATATGCTTATAATCATAGCAAAAATAAAAATACCCACTTTGAGTGTTGCTTCCAGCAGAATTTATTAAAATAATCCAAGAATTTCCTGGTAGGACCGAGCGGGTTCAAAGCACATTCTCAAGTTAAATATACCGGCGTGCCCACTTAAGGTCTAGTGGAATTCCAGAATATCTAAATTTTAGCGTCTGGAGTAAGCAATAAATAAAACAATTCAATAATGGTTTTAAATTTTACTAATTACTATCCATAGAGATTTAATTGTAGACAAAATTTAACACATTTATGACCTACAGCCCCAAGTTTTAGAAACTCCATGGTCTAAACTACTGTGCTCTGTCAATAAAATAAGTAATATAAGATAATTAATAGAGGACATTATAATTTACTATTACTTATAAACGATCTTGTATTCAGCGTTAAATGGATTTAATCATCTCAGTCTGTGTTTTCCAAGCAGTGGAATGTGTGTGTCCCCATGAAGGATCTTTTTAACATTGTTTTATTAATCATGAAATATGTTAAGACAGTTAAGTCTAATGACCAAGTTAATGCAAATTTTGATGTGTAGTAATGGACCTTCATAAGCCTTTCTTTCCATTTGTTACAACTTTGTTTGGTTCACCACTAAAACTTTTTCTTGTCGTCTCGTATCACTACGGGTTCGGGTTATAGCCTACACATACTAATAACACTAATGTGTTAGTAATGAGGAAGGTAGAATTCAGAATAGTCTATTCAGATTTACGTGGAGGAAAAGTGGAAAACCATTTTGTAAAAAAGCACCATCACTACACGCGACCGGGATACAAATCCTTATCTCGCTGTCATCGGCAGTGCAGTCTATCTGACAGTGATGACAGCTTAGACCATGCATGACAGCACAAGTTGGGGACTTACTTCTGCCTGCCTCCTTATAACAAAACCACTCCTGACTTTCTAACAATTGTACCTCAATGTGAACATAAAACACCTCTTCTAGCTTTCTAACAATTGTACCTAAATGTGAACATATAACACCTCTCCTAGCCTTCTAACAATTGTCCTCAATGTGAACATATAGCATATCTCCTGGCTTTCTAACAATTGTACCTCAATGTGAACATATAACATCTCTCCTGGCTTTCTAACAATTGAACCTCAATGTGAACATATAACACCTCTCCTGGCTTTCCAACACTTGTACCTAAATGTGAACATATATCACCTCTCCTGGCTTTCCAACAATTGAACCTAAATGTGAACATATATCACCTCTCCTGGCTTTCCAACAATTGTACCTAAATGTGAACATATATCACCTCTCCTGGCTTTCCAACAATTGTACCTAAATGTGAACATATATCACCTCTCCTGGCTTTTTTACAATTGTACCTAAATGTGAACATATAACATGGCCTTACTAGGATAGAAGAGAACTAGTGAAAATTTTGGTGTTATTTTCATCCAAATTATATTATATAGGCCTATTTAATTATGCTTGAGGTAGCTAGTGTTAGTTGAGATTTAACTTTTGTTTTTATGTTTAACAATACCATATAAAGGAGAGTAGGATCTGGCCTACTTTGTTGTGAAAATAGATGTAGCCTAGACTTGGTAGTCAAGTGAAATAGGTTCATGGTTGCAAACTAAAAGTGACTTCAACCTTAAATGGATTTGTTACAATAAAGGAAATTAGACATCTACTGTGGCTCATGGTTCACAATCATTATCTTTCCCAATCCTTTAATCATATTATTTATGCACAATGTAGGCCAATATTTGGACCATTTTTAAAAATTATGTTGGTGCACAAATGTATTTGCGAAGTTATGACAACTTTGTATACAAAGATTTTGCAAAAGTAGATCATTAAGTGTTCCAAGATGGAGTTCAGATTTTTAAATTATGGCAGCTTTGATTGCATTTTTTTAAAGAGACTCTCAATAAATTTAGAGCCAAAATGAAAACATTTAAGTAGGTAGGCCTAGCTGTGTGTTAAATAAGTTTATTTAGTAGCCTAAAGAATCATCAAAAGTAAAGTTTAAAAAGCTAAAATAGTCAATTAGCCTAACCCATAGAATTAACACCCACCCCCTCAAATAATAAAAAAGTTCAAATTGATAAAAATATTATAAATTTATCATGTTTATGTTTGAAAAGTTTTAGCTTTAATTTAAAAATCAACTAAAATAATGACTAACATAACCTCAACTAAAATTTATTTGTGTGTATAGAATTGATTTGGTAACATACTTATCAAAAGAACCAAAGGGGTCAAGGTTCTCATACATATAAATATTATTTTCCATTAAAATAAACATGTTTCTTAAATAAATATTAATCAAGACATATGGGGAACCTGAAAATTAAATTACAAATTATGTCATATACATTATTACTCTAGATTTTTTAAGAGATTTAACACGAGGACAAAATTATTTCAAATTAAAATGAAGTTTTAGAAACATGTTAAAAGCTACTAAGAGGCCATAACAATGAAAAATTAATTTTGCATTCATTTGGCATAGTAATGGAATGAATAGCCGAAAGTGTGTTGCAAGAAACGGCCGATAACCGGAACCTGTTCAGGACGACACTGCGCATGCGCTCTGACGCGTAAGTGAGGTGGGCCAGGGGTAAGACGTCTTCTTAGAGCTCCGTGAGCCAAATTTTCACACACAAAAATTAAGGTTTCTTCACGGTTTTAGTGTAAAATCACATTTCTGTGGATTCTGTGCACATTTGTGTTGTCGAAGAACAGGAACTGTGGACTAAAAAGGGTATACTTTAACTACTATTCAGTGATTTACTAACACCTAAAGTTGGGGTAGACACGCCACTTTCACAGTGTATTTCAACGACTTGCTGCTTGCGTCCAAATTTTGTCGAATTGCGGTGTCAGTTTTGATGTTAATCTTATTTAAATCCTTACATTGTTGTCCTTGTCGAGTGCCAATAGTAACTTCTCCTTAATCTCCGAAGGAGTGTGCTGCATGTAGGCCGTACTGGGTCTCGGACTGATCAGCTCCGCAACCAACGTACAGCCACCAGCACTTATGGCGGACATATACTATTGAGGAATTCTGGGAGCATAATATAACTTCTCGACGCCATCCGATCATTTACGAACGTGACGTCGGAAGTTCCGAAGTAGTACAACTGTATAAATGTATGGACATTAGAGGACATATATCGTTTTATTGAAGAATCTTTGTTCACAAAATAATATTTTATTATTGTCAAGTACAAAGATTTATATGTTAAGTCTTATTTTATGGATAAAAGATCACAAAAGCAAGTCTACGCAGGCTCAACACTAATGTGAACTACTTGTAATTAAAATTTTCTCTTATGAAACATGAAGGCTCGTCTTGCTTCTATTACCTCATTCAAAGAGCTTTATTTTAAAAATTGGGTGTAATCATATTTTTTAAATACAATCTTGAGTTTCTAAAGAAAACAAAAACCACCAAAAGTTGTTACCGACATAATTGACAAATCTATTATTTCTTAACCTCGGAAGATACGAATTTCGTTGATCATTTGTTTACCATATTCTCAAAATGGCTAGTCGTATATTAGCGGCTGCTAGTGTGAGAGCTGTGAAAAGTCGAAGACCCCTCCCATCAAGAGCTGCGTTAGTATTGGTACATAGCTTTGAATTAAAGTTTACCGTATATTTTAATCAAGGCTCTAATTTTACTTTCGATCCTTTTAAAATTTATATTTTTGGAATTTTGCTAACATAATATTTTGTTTTAATTTCAGACACCTTCAGCTGTAAATAAAATAAAACAAATTCTTGAGAACAAGACAAATTGTGTGAGTATATATATCTTGATGCCATTTTCTGGTTCCTTGATAGATATTTTAAGCGTTTACTTAATATTTTATTTATATTTCGACATACATACTACACATTATATAATCTTGTGTAGAAATACGTCCACAACCATCAATCTTTTTTTTATATATATTTTAATAAAGAGATGTCAGTTTTAATAATATTCAATGGCGTCAGAACATCTTTTAAGATCAAAACAAATGTGTTCAAACATATCCTGTGTTAAATATAACAAATTGCCTGAAATTCCACATATTTCTACCATTTAACACTTTTATGTTTAAAAACTAAACCGGTGACCTGACGGTCTAGGGGTAAGGTGTCAGACTTCTGTGCTGAGGGTCCAGGGCTCAATCCTCGGTCCCGGCACAGATTTATCTGATTACCAAACCCTTCCTTAACCTGTATTAATCACAACTTGTGAATGTGAGGAATGCCAGGCCTCCACCGTGGTTCGGATTCCACGTTAAACTGTAGGTCCTCCATTTCATCTCACAATCACCCTACCATCACACATTAGCGTAAGTGTGTATAACCCGAACGGGTAGTAAGACGCGGTGCTAATAATAAAAACTAAACCCTTTAGCCTTCATATATCCACATAATTATGTTTTTGGCCTTCCCTGATTTTGGTTGAGAGAACAATAGAGAAAATTTAAACATAGGTCTATTTCTTTGTGGCCAACATTGATACAATTTTACTATATCAGGATGTCTACTGGGTCACGAAAAGTCACTAATTGCATAAAAAAAAGTTACAAAAGTACTTGAAAAGTTACGAATTTTCAATATTTTGGTCTTAAAAGTCACAAAAATATTTTTGTTTGAATTTCCCCTGCATTGTAACAACACATATGCATCGAACGTCACACCACCCACTACCTATGATGCAATACTTTAGCCACAAGTTACCTGATTCTTCTTACAGTGATACCAAAGACTAAGTTAATGTTCACCATATAGTTAAAGTTTAATGTTGCGTGTGATTGCATTATGCCTGCATTATATAATGTTCACCTATTTACCAAAGTAATTTTGTGGTCATAAAAGGTCACCAAAAAGTCGCTAATTTTTGTTTCTCCAACTCAGTAGACATCCTGTATATTATTTGTGTTATTTTAACGACCATATTGATTATAATATACATAAAATGTTATAGCTGCAGATAATATGACTTTATGCATGAATATATCAAAATTGTTTTAGTTACTTTTGTAACTAACTTCTACTGTTCTTCCTACCAAAATCATACTTTACCTATCCTATGGATTTATACAAAGTTGTCAAATTTAACAAATATGTATTACAACTCATTTTATGTCTAGTTGATCACTTTTTATGGGCACATGGCACCCCCAAAGAAACTTGTGTGTCACATTTTCGCTGCTGGACAGGGGATGACAGCACAGGCTGATGTCTTCTTGCCCTAGTTATGCTGAAACATTTGGTTGACTTGCAGATTGGACTGAAAGTTGGTGTCAGGCAAAGAGGATGCAACGGACTAAGCTATACTCTTGACTACGCCACAGAGAAAGGAAAATTTGATGAAGAAGTAGTTCAAGATGGTGAGAATTAAAAATACAAACATAACTTATATAGGCCTAATTTTAAGATATTGAACTACAAGCTGTGCCTAAGTTGGTAATCTGAAACATACGACTATTTTACTACTGGCCAAAGTTTTAATGCTGATTAAAATGTTTCATTTTCAATTCAGGCTTATTTCTCCAAGTTAAAGACACTATTAGAATCTAAGTGGTTAATACCTCCATTTTTTCCACTGTTGCCATGCACCAAGAAAACTCAAGTTGTTTTTTTTGTGTGGCTGGAAAAATAATACTGTAATATTTGTGAATTTAAGACATTTAACTTTAATTTTTAAATTGTGGGCCTTACATAGAATAAAAATTGAGCTGAAAAACTAAGCACTGA
Source organism: Timema genevievae (assembly GCA_902155825.1). NCBI lineage: Eukaryota > Metazoa > Arthropoda > Insecta > Phasmatodea > Timematidae > Timema > Timema genevievae. The sequence continues at coordinate 40,691 of CABFWO010001589.1, read as the reverse complement.
TTCGAATTCATAGCCATATTTTTCATGTAACATTGATGAGGTGTATAATGAATGCATATATTTCCCCATCAAGGTCAAAACATCCTGTTTTAAACACTAATCATAAGTAATTTTTATGAGCAATATAATTTCATTCTCTAGTGTATAAGCCTGCTGGGTGCTCTATAAAGTAATGGTGTCCAAAAGTTGGCCGCTAAAATGTGAGGAAATTTTTACATAGTACACAAGTATCAGACAAAAAAAAATTGTTAGGATGGACACTATTGCAAAATATGAGACTTTTTCTTTATTATATCGCTAGGTATATTTATATATTTCACTGTTATTACTACACACTCAAAACACGGCAAATCAAATAATATCGGGATTTATTAAGTTTGATAAATTGACTAACTAGTCCAGACAATTAAAAACAAAACTCACTAAAATCACAGGTGAAACATAAATGTAAATATTGACTTTAGTTTGTATTGACTTAAATAATTTGCATTATAATGTTAACCCATGAATGTTTCCAGTGTATGACCTCATCGTTTCTTATAGAAATTAAATTTTTTTTTATTAAAAATTTTAATCTATTAATCCATGAAAGGTTTGTTTTGTAACAAAGGTCCAACATAATTTAAGGGGTACCTATATAAAAGGGTGCTTTATTGATACAAAGATGAAATATTCTATTATAAAGTGCCTTGTAAATAGGGAATCTTTCTGTAAAACCTGAAGGGAGAGAGAGAAAAAAAGGATTTTTTTATTATGGAAATAGAGGCAATAGTGGAAATGATATTTAGTAATTGGGAAGCAGGACAAACATACAAATGGTATATATATTTGTTAGCATCCTCTGGAGTCGAGCCAAGGCTCCCTCAGCTTGTAAACAACTACTCAACCCACATTATTATAGTGTATAGCTCAGGGGTCGACAAAAGGTCTATCTCTCAGCAATTATCAGTTGATCGCGTAAAAAATAACTACATCGTCAAGGAAAGGCAAGCTTACCTTGCATTATTCCACTATGGTACAGATTATAAGAGAGGCCCATAGTGTAATACGTCAAGGTAAGACTGATACCTATCAGAGTGAAGGCAATGTACATTTTATTAATTTTTTATAAATATTGGAAGAAATATTGAATTTAAGGAATAAATGCAAGATACATAGGGGAAAAAAGTAGAGTGGAGAAACAAACGGTGATCGCGGGACCTTTGATAAATGTAGAAATCAATAGCAGCCCAAAAAAGTTGTCGACCCTTGGTTTAGCTGTATATACTGGTGATGCAGAGTGGATAGATTAAAGTAGGAAAGCGGTATAACTTGACGAGTGTTGTCATTGGGAAGGCATTCCATTGAGCAGTGTTTCTCTCGAGAGGTGGAACACAGTTGTTGATTCACACCTAGTCCGAGTATGTTTGGTACACATGCATGAAGAAAAGGTCTACCACAATTTTGTATATAAAGAAACACATACACATGTTTACTTTGTGCTATAATAGGTGTATGAAGTCACAACCTTAGCTCAGTCGGTGGCCTGTGTGTCTACTGAGTTAAGGGTCCCAGGTTCGATTCCCGACATGACCAAACAGTTTTCATTGGTGAAATGTGTTTTCCCCCTTTCACAGCACAATGGATTAGCAGCCAAAGGGCTGGGTGTTGTTTGTTCTAGACTTAAGTTAGTTTAAGTTCTCTGCTGATATAATCAGTTGGTTCAGAAATTACATGTTAATTACCTTAAATTAAAAAAAAAGTGTATATAGTGTGTAAAAGGCTACTTATATGTTGAAGGCAATGAAAGTGGAATCATCTTATGAATCAGATTCTTGCCCGAGTTTATATTAAAACTTAAAATGAGGACTTTCATGTGTTTATTAAAATTTGGATTCGTCCTCACATTATTTTAGATAAAAGACCGATAAATGTCCTATTTTATTAATTAAAAATAAAATTTTGACAAACTCTTTGTTTGGAAGCAATTCAAACTTCATTTTCTACAAGGATGATCCCTGCCCAGGGAGATATTGAAAGCTAAAATATATAATTCCTTGATAAAACATGAATTCCCCATTTTTCCCTTAATAGTCCCAACAAATAGGCATACAGGGAAACATTCTTTGAATACTCTTGTGTCATTGGATTTAAATAAATACTTAGCAAATATCCGGTTTATAAAACTGTCATTTTTAAACATGTTAATAATACTAAACAACACACCTGGGACCTCCTGATTCTACTGTAGTTTGGACCTTGTCTAGCACCTGGTACCTCCTGGTTCTAGTGTAGTGTGGACAGTGTCTTGGGCAGTATTCCCCATACAGGCCCACAGTGGGAATATAACGTCTCGAGGCACTCTGCCATAAGTGAACTCAATAGTATAATTGTTCTGTCTGTGGTTGCAGGGGTTCGAGTGATCATCGACAAGAAAGCTCAGCTCACATTACTTGGGACAGAAATGGACTTTGTAGAAAACAAGTTATCGGCAGAATTTGTGTTCAACAACCCGAACATTAAAGGAACGTGTGGTTGCGGGGAGAGCTTTTCTGTATAGACTTGTGATATTGCACGCTAGTCGTACTAGACAGTTATTGATTAACATAAACTTTCAAATAATACTCCCATTAGCTTGGGCAACATTGTCAAAATTAAAGTGTTATCTAATTTGTAAATACAAAATATTTATTGTTTTTAAGTTTGTAGGTATTGGCATCTGTATACAAGCCACTAAGTTATTCAGTTGAGTTTTTTGCTAGGAAAATATCTATTGTTAGACGAGGTAAAATTTCATATTTCTCACGTTTAATGCATAGTTTTGTTATTTAGTATTTATTTTTCTCTTTTAATATTCTTGCGGAAAATGAAATCTAAAATTTGTCTTTAAATATTTGTTCACTGTTTAAACAGAACATTTGAAAAAACATTTGTGATATTGGGGTTTATTATTTTAGATTTTATAAAAATATTCTAAGTTTCTAAATACCACAGCGATGGATCCTGTATTTCCGGCCATTCCTCCTTCACTGAAGAAATTGAGAAACGTTCTCAACACGGCAAGTAAATTTGATTCCCGTGACAAAGTTGTCTCGTACTACTGTCGCCTGCGGGCTGTGACGATGGCGATGGAGCTCGACTCTAAATCCCCTGAGGCGAGGGCATTCCTCAGTGCACTCCTTCATTACCTTGAGAAAGAAAGGGAAGGGTTAGCCAACAACGAGTTGTTCGGCAAAGCTGCAGCGCACGCGCACATCAAGACGCTGGCAGCGCGGTTGTTTGAAAAAGCCGACCAGTTGGATCAATCTGGTGTCTACAACAAATCTGTGGTGCACCTCTTTTTGGACGCTCACGTGCTTTACGATGTCTTGTCGGAAGTGGGCGAGTTGAGTGAAGACGAGCAGCAAGTGAGGAAATACACGGCATGGAAAGCCACCTACATCCACAACTGTCTCAAGAGGGGGGAAACTCCGGTTGCCGGTCAGATGGAGTCTTTTGACCCGGAGGATGAGGAACTGTTGAGTCAGTTCATGGGTGGGGCAGATCCTTCGACGGCTGCAGGACCAAACTCTTCTCCGTTTGTTAACCCTGATCCACCCGCCCCTAATATACCACCGCCCGCAAGTCCTCCAGCACCTTTCACTCCGGGGAGCGCTGGTAACAGTTTTGATGTGGTACAGGGTCCATCCCATCCCAGCGCCACGGGCCCCTGAGCCCTACAGACCCCAAGAGGTTCTCCCCCCCTTATCAAGTGGGGCAGCGCTGACGCCAGAAAAAATTGCCAAGGCACAGAAGTATTGCAAATGGGCGAGTAGTGCTCTTAATTATGATGACATCCCCACTGCAATCGGGAACCTCACTTCAGCGCTGAAGCTGCTTCAGACGGGCGTCGACGATGAAAACTAGGCAGCCTGTGACACACCTAAACAAGGCTGATTGTAAATAAGAGCTGTGAATAATTTGTTTGTAATCTGGAAATGCTTTCTGCACAATTTTTATTTTTTATTAAATTGTTTCTTTCAAATTTGATTATTAAAGCTTAGTCTATTAATGTTAGTTTTTTTTTAAATGAAACTAAAATGTACCAAGTTGGCTTCTTAATCTGTTTGAAACTGTCAAATTCCAATAGGAAGAAACTTTTTGACAATTACAAAGTTTACTAAAATGTCTGAAGTAAAGTGCATTTATCAAAATATAATATGTAATTTAATAAATATGATAGATTCATGGTGGCTAATAGACAAGGGAAAACTTGGAAAAGACAGGGAATTATATCATAAATAAGAAAGTCAGTGAATTTACTGAATTACTTCGATTCTAAGACGCCACCGATTGCAAAACACACCTTAATTTTTCAGTACCACCAACAGAAAAAAGCTTTTATTCTAAGAAAATAAATAAAAATAAAAAGCTAAAATACTCTTTTATTTATAACAAATATTTTTACTATAGAATTAAATTTACTAGCAACATTAGTTTTTTTTTTAATCAGTAATGTTATTTCACTCCCTTCTGAATAAGTATCAGTCTGATTCTTCTGGGTCATCTCTATTTACACTATCCCATAGTATATCGTCTTCTGAGCCATCAAGAGCATTGGTTGAAAAAGAACTGTGATTCTAGGATTCCATCAATTCTAAGACTTACCCCGTTTTTAAAGACGTTCAACGGGGGAAAAAATATGTGTCTTAGAATCGAAGAAATACGGTATATATACGACTAACTCCGCACCTAAATATTTAAACACAAGATATTTTGTTTCTTGATAACAAAATACACTTCCTTACTTTAAAATGGGATGATGCGTTTACAGGATATTTTTCATTTATACAGGACCACAATAGCTAAAAGTAGTAAGACGCGGTGCTTAGTAAATAAATAAAATAGCTAAAACATTACATACTAGAAAAAAACTTAGAAGACTGTTGATGTTGGGTAGCTTAGGATTTTTTAAATACTATTTGGAGAAGTCGGGGAATTTTAAGTCTTGTAGCTGCCCTGTTAAAGATTGTAGAGAAATAAGAGCACAGATAAAAGTAAAAACACTAACACACATTTACACACACTTCAATATTTCGACGCTTTCATTGCATCTTCCCGAGTGTGTGTTAATATATGTTAGTGTTTTACTTTTATTTGTGTTATATTTCTATACATTTCTATCATATTTAATTACACACTAAATAATTTACTAAAAAAATTTTAACATCTTCATATTTCAAGTCATGTGCTTTACAGATGTCACTTTGATAGATATTATCAATACCTTTAAAATAACATTTTTTTAAGTGTATGCTACCAGTGTTTATAGTTTATACATTTCTAGTCTTCTACTTACAATGGGGGATATGTAACCAACAGTCTTCTGAAGTTGGGGCATCATGTCTGTGGTTACTTCATCCCAATGTTAGGAAGACGATTATGTGGTGTCAGTAGAAGTCTTAATCTTAACTTAAACCTAATAAACCCAGACCGTGGCGACCATAGGAAAAGTTCCCCCTTGGGAAAAATACGATACCGCCGGGAATCGAACCAGAGGCCTCTAGATTAGTAGTCAGGAATGCTACCCGCTAGACCATAACACTAATAATATAATAAAATATTATCAACGTTAATGACAAGTATTATGTTTGTATTTTGTGATAGTTTATTCCTATCGGAAACCTTTATTTAGCGTGTTTACTAGAGGTCAGCATTGCATTTGGCAGTAAACGGGCAATCAAGTTTACTGATAACTAAGTTTACATTGTTTACACCTGTTATTTTCCTAGAACTTATAAAATTGTTACTGATGCCTGATTTAACACACGGATCCTGCGGCCAAAATTTGTAAAAAGCTCACAAGTATTGTCTACCTTCTACTTCCGGGTACAGCCCTTTTAAATAACATTTATGGGGCCTCCTACCTTTCGTCTTCCTGCTTTTTATATTTTATTGATTTTCATAGTCCAAAATTCTGTAGATTGGTGATTTTGGTGCCCCTCTAAAAGAAACCTTTCTATTACTATCATCAATAAAACATAATTAGGCCAAGCCACAGGTGTCGTTAGCATTGGGTCAGGGGAAACATCCCCCTCCCTCTTCAATAAGTTTATCCAACAGGACACTCTTGGTACCGGAAAAGAAACGGTGAATTGATACATTCAGAATTAAGGTGACGTTTGATATTGTTAATTCTGTTAAACCCCCCACACGCTTAAATATAGCATGGAGCCTGCTTATCTTATGCTTGTTTATGTTCAGAAGTCAAATTTTAAAATTTATATTAGTGCTTTAAAAAAAAGTATTACTGTTAAATTAGAATATACTATGCTCTTTGTTACTAATCATATTATAATCATTAATTATTTAGCAAAATATAAATAATACATCTTAAACTTGGAATCAAAAAGTATAAGCAAAGTAATAGAATCAATGAAATAAAAAGCATATTTGTGAAGAGAAATTTTGTCGACAAATTTCGAAGGTAGTACAGACTGCTGAAATCGTGTCTGAGACTACACTTTTAGTTGACTTCTTGATCCCTTGTTCTTGCCTGCTTTAGCACAAGTACTAGCACACACTAGGAGATGGGGCGACAGTTTCCTAGTCAGACTTAGTACGCCTCAAGTGCAGCGCTATACTAAATACAGTATGACACCTAACTAGACCAGAATGGAACGGGCCAGTTCTATTTTAGTATAGGTAGGTGTCTTATATTTAACCCTTTGAGTGCCAACGTCGCTCAGAGCGATGCACGAAATATCTGCTAAACTTGCCAGCGTCGCTCACAGCGATCCCTCGTTTTCGAGCTCTTAGTTCAGTATTAAGTCAACAGATAGAGTAGATTTTATTTCCATTGCATTCTCGTATGTTCAAGCTACTTTTATTTGTCTTTGCGATATATCGAACCTGAAAATTATTTTATAACTTTTTACTTTATGAGTTTTATCTTTGGCCTTGTTTGTAAACATGGCTACTAAGAGGAAAGCTGTGATTCAAGACACAGAAATACTTGCAATATTTATTGACAGCTCAACCCAGAGTGATCAATTTGTTTGTCATTCTGAAAGCACTGATTCTGAATTTGTAAATAATGAAACTGAACAGGAATTTTATTCTAGTGAAATTGAAAGATCGGATCAAGTAGGAGTGGCAGCTGACATTAATGACACGAGTGTGAATACTAGTTATTCCTAAAGGGATGAAATAAATTTTGAAGATCAGGATAATCCACCCCAACCTCTTCATATTTATGTAAAAGTACCAGGTTTGAAGTCCTCTCACCGTCCCCTTCTGATTCCAACCCAATTATTTATTCTAGACTTTATTTTACTATAACCCTGCTAAAGTTGATGGTCACTGAAACAGCTGCTATGCATAACCCAATTTTAGCGTCAAATCTAAAGTAGGTTTTTTTTGTAAACTTTGTTATTTACTCAGTTTTTTATGTTCTTTTCAGTGATTTATTCTATTTCAAGCTATTTAAATTTTCAATGCTTAAAAATTAATGTTAAATAAAACAGTAAAAAATTTTTTTAAAAATATCTTGGCTAGTGATTTTTTTATTATATTTAAAAATTAAAAAAGCATATGTATAATTATATCATCGGATTGGCAAGCATGTTAGCTAGTTTATGTAAAAATTTGAGTGCAAGAAGTTCATAGACTAATGAGTTATTAAAATTTAAACAAACTCCTGCATTTTTCAGGAAAATAGCTTGGCACTTTTAGCACGTTTTTTTGTCATTTCTCTTGGCACTCAAAGGGTTAATATACCATCATACTTGAGGCATACTAAAGCTTGATTCACACTTTCGCCAAAAATAGAAAGAATCTGCTTGAGTGGTGCAGCATTTCACTCGCTGTCTATTGACATATGATGCATTGCAACACTAAAAACAGCTAATTATCAACATATTTTATTTTATAGGAGATAGATATATATTTTATATCATTCTCCCGATGAATGTTCAAATTTTAACGCTGTGTTGTTGCACAATCCAATACACCGATACACACGTTTTCTATTAACTGGTTATTTCAATTCTCCTTACAAAGGCCAACAAAGTTCCGGCTGTAGAACACATGCGTTGTCAAATGTGCATGCACACTAATTTGATTGGTTCTCCTGTGCCGAACATCTCTCAGGCAGAGCGGACGAATGAGAGATGAGTTAAACTTTAGCAAAACAGCTCGCGCTGATAAGGCAGAAATCTTGAGATTGGATTGGAGCTCGTTAAGTGACTATGTTTCTGTTTTGCGCTAGTTTTTCGGCGAATGTATGAATCCACATTAAATATGACTATGAAATTGGCCTGAAGTATATAGGGAAAAAACCTCAAGGGTGGTTGAGAAAGAAATGGGAGGAGCAGATAACAGAAATTGTGCAAATGATAGGAGTATGGGTAGAAGGAAGATGGGAGCATTTTACTAAACTGACCTGTGCATAGGGTGGAAACGGTAGATGATGATGACTAACACCGTTTTATATGAATGGGTTTTGAACATCTCAAGCTCGTGACCACAGGGGAGGAATATACTGTTTGTTACAAGCAAATTAGTTCTATTTTATAAATATTATAATATCCCAAGTGACTAGACATGTTAACTTTGGATAAATAAAGTTGTGAGATTAGAAATGATGTGACTGATGTAGTTTGATGTCGGCCTCAACCTCTGAGCCACTGGTTCAAATCTCGGTAGCTTACAAGGGTTGTCTACTTCCTTCCATCCACTAATGACCCCATCTGGCTTGTTGTATACACAAGAGTTTGTTCATACGTTGTGAGTTCTATAACTTTTAATATTGTTTAAAATGTGATATATAAATATATATTGTAATGCTGATTTTTATTTTTTTATTGTAGTAGGTTTCGATTAATTTTTTTTGCTGTGTCATTTTAAATGTTTTCTTTGTGAGTAGTCCTAGTTTTTATCCAACAAATTGGTGAAATTGCTTTTGATATCAAGTTTATTATTTAATTATTTTTACATATAGATAATGACATCTACTACGACAGCCATTCGACATCTTAGCCTACTGAGCAAAGAGTTCCGGGTTCGATTCCAAGCATGACTGAAATGGTGAGATGTGGGTTTACCCTTTCGCAGTGATGAATTAACGGCTGGGAGACTAGATGTTGTGCTTGTCCTAGTGTTAACCCTTTTAGTGCCACGAGCCGATTTGATCAGCTCCGCCTACTACCATTAAAAGTGCCAGAGACGATGATGTCGGCCCTCCAGATTTGAGCTAGTTCTTGCTTTATCTGATAGATAATTTAGTAGTGTCATATCACTGGAAAGAGAACACTTCCCTCTTATTTTTATATAAGGTTGGCAGCAAAAATCAACAATAAATAGTTATTGGAACTGGGAGTTTAGTTCATTTCTAATGGGACGGTCACGTACTCAATGTGCTAAGTGCAACACTGGTTTATATACAAGCTGCATGGAAAAACATAAGTGTGGCTTACCATTCATAATGATGTAAATAGTTTTCAAATGTACGGGTTAAATTGTTTGAGTTTAGAAAAAATTTCTATTTAGATTTTCTTGTTATGTAATGTGAATGAAAAGATTTCTTTACCAATATAAGTAAATAGGCATAATGACTTTATGGATAGAGATAGGGTAAATTCGCTTTTGCGAAAAACGCGAAAAGGAAAAAAAGGGTCGAAAATAGGGTATTTATAAGTTTTCTTTGCGTTTCATGGCATTTGAAAGTGTTTAAAGCGATTTTTATTTCGCGAATTAACGCGAAAAACGTGATTTTGAGAGTATTTTAGCTAAATTATTCTATTTAGCGAAATAGACGCGAATTCCCTGAAAATGCTGTGCATTTAAATAAAATGCTGAGAATTTCTATAAAACGATGTTTTTCAGCGGAAATAAATGATTAAAAAATCATTGAGTTTCACTCGTCTGTGTGCTTCAGATCGGGTTTTACTTGCATCCTGTGCCTTCCACAGCCCATCCGGCTAATCGCCACGTTCCGTTAGTCGTTGCTTTTATCATAAATCCTTTGTATAGGCCCTAAAAACATTGACGAAAGACATTTTTACCTATTTTGCTACAAAATGCTAAATTATGCCACAAAACGCTAAATTTCCAATAATTAATGCTAAATTATGCCACAAAACGCTAAATTCCCAATAATTAATGCTAAAAAAACTGAAAATTAATGCTATTTTACCCTATCTCTATTTATGGATTTAGATAAAAAAAATTAAAAATATGAAATTATTCATTATAAAAGGTTTTTTTGAAAAATACATTCATTATGTGTAGGCCTAAATATGTATTCATGAGGTAAGCAATATAATAAATCTCATTGTAGGGTAAGCAATATATCTAATAAATTTAAAACTTTATTTTATTGTATACAACAACTAAATGCCCACAGCAAAATAATATTGAAATGTATATATATTTAAAAAAAAATAATTTGGTTAGAATAAGTTATGAAAAACATTAAAAAATTTAGAAATCAAATAATTTTAATTAAATTGTACTAATTTATATTTACTAAAGAACAATACAAATGGATTAAAATGATGGAAAAATCAAAATAATCGCTTCATAAATAAAGGTTTGGCAAATTTTCTTGCAAACCCTTAAAAAATGAGAAAATAGCTGTGGCATTCATCCTTCACACATAAAACCTAACAGGCCATCGGTACTCTTCGCGTACAAATTCTGGAATAGGCATGGCACTAGGGGAAAGGGTTAAGTTAAATTATGAGGCATATGAATCTATGACAGGCCTAGCCAGCCGGTAGTGCAAAATAATTTTATATATTTAGGAGGATGGGGAATAGACTTGGAAAACAAGTGAAGCAGGAAATAAGACTGGGAGAAAATCCAAATGTGATGACATATAAAAAGACAGAGGCCACATTGTATACACAGTTTGTCATTAAATACTGACTCGCTAATTATCTCAATCTGCAACTAAGCGGTTAATAAATTACCTTTCAAGTTTACAACAATTCATATTGTCAAATGGTCTTAAAGACGTCACTCAACTTCTGATGATTGGAAGATCGGGGTTTAAATCTTGGTCTGGTGCTTTTCCACTCTCCTGCCACACAAATAAGAGTATACTTCCTCTACATTGAACCTTCATCACTAACACAATAGTGCAATTAGTACATGTGTATAGCCCAAACTGGTGGTGAAACATTGTGACGAAATAAAATGTTTTAAAGCACAACTCATGGGCAGATCACAAGAAATCACAATCATATATGTTAAACTCGTATCTAAACACCAATTAAATGTGGCAACTTGTTTTCTCGAGGTTAATAGCAGTACTCTCTGGAATAGGAGCGAGAATATTAAACAAGATGATGACAAATAGAAAAGTCAATAGGGAAAGTGTAAGATAAAAATAATATTTCACTGTGAAAGCATATTAATGTCAGTTTTATCACTTAAGGTGGTTTTTCTTACAATACCATTTAAGCCTTAGATATTTATTTGTTTTTGAATGTCCAGTAGAAGGTTTGGGGAGTCTGTCTCATAGTCTACCCTGATGCCACACCCCTGCCCTCTTTCTAGACATTATGAACAAGGAATTAAGACACGGTGCAAAACTTCACATAAAAAAATTAAAACATTAATTTATTAAAAAAAATTATATTTAGAAAATAACATTTTTTGTTATGTTTACATCAATATTATGCTTATATTAAATCTTCAACATTAAACATAACATCAAAATTACAAAAACAAGTAATTAAGGATGGGTCAAATATGTTTTTTAAGCCCACACATTTTACCAACGAATTCAAACCCATATCTGGCAACTTGATAAGCATCATTTTACCCTTCAATTCTAATTTTGCATGTTCATAATTATTATGGCACTTTATTTCATAACAATACCTCACATTTAAATGGGCCCTTAAGAATCGCTTAAGATTAATAAATATTCCTTTAACATAGAAAATTATTATTCTAAATAGGTGTCTACACAATCATTTAAACAAAACATAACAACCAGCTAATCACACGTTGCTACAGAAATATATATTTATTTATTTGTATCATTTTTGTAACTGGGCCATATTAATATGTATCTATGATTGATTTAATTTTTTTTTGGATGATTGTTAGACGATTTATTTGGTAAAGTTTCATTACATGATAATACCGCAAATTGAAATAGCTCTACTAAAGGAAATGTATGTTAAATCAACATTTTATTTTATAATAAATCCAAATTTTTAATAAATGAAAAGTTGAAAAAACATTATGTTTAATATTATTTATATTAACGCCTGGTCATATACCATGTTGTGTGTATTTTGCCAGTTGGAACCAATTTATGATTTATAAGTAGTTCTTAGTTATTTGCGAAATATTGTGGAAAGAGTTTAAAAAAAAAGCTTTTGTGGCTATCCTGTTTCTTTTTCCTGCAATATTGAAATATTTTTGAGTTTAGCACATCTCAGTAATTTTTCATTCACAAAATGATATTTGATTCTATTAAGAGATTTATTGAAACCACTATTTTACAAATCCTAATCTTCATTTTACCTTTAAACCCTAAATCTTGAATTGGAATCTTGTGGAAAACCTATGAACTATAGCCAGATGAAATATAAAAGGAAAAAAAAAACAAAAAGGAATAGTAACTATATGTTTTTTTATTACTAAAATGTATTCATAATAACATTCATAAATTGGGTTGCGTGTTAAATTACTGCTCTATGCTCTGGTTGTTAAGTTCATTCTATAAGTATGTTGGGGCTTAACTGCCTGTACTGGAGAGAGAAAAGAAATTATAAACTCAAAAATTTTTTTTTTTAAATATCTCTAATTCAATATGTTTTTGAATCTTTATAACTCAAATATCCTTAGAGATTCAAGTGTATGAGGATCTAATCCTTAGTCACATTTTTCACAACTGACGAATATGTAGAAAACACACACACACACACACACACACACACACACACACACAAAGTTAAACTTAAATTAACTCCAAAATAAAGATAAATTAATCTGTGAACTTAGCTTTTCTTATATTATAACATTTCTATAAATTGTTTTAAGATATTTTATTATTAAATGATATCATTTTCAATAAATCCATAACAGCAGTGAAAACAAGAATTCCCGCCAGCGATGGAGTCATCACTCCTGAACAATGTTTCGTTACACTGAATATTTTGTACATGTAAAGGCACAAAACATGAACATATCATTTCACTTGTAATTTCATCCTCGTTCAGGTCGAAGAGTTGTCAGTATAAAACATTTACATAAATATTTATAAACTAAATTTATTTAGAGTTGTGCCAAGTACACATTTACTCAATTCTAAGTGAAGTCCTTCTAATATATGATATATTCCTGAAGCCAAATTGAAGCTCGAGTATTTGTAAAAAAGATTGTTTCATACCGTGGAAAAAATATTGGGAAAATATATTACTTTAAGACATTTAATATAATTTAGAAAATGATAAATTGCACAGTTGTTTGTGATACTTTGCTGATAAACTAATAAATCAAGTTATTATCACAACATTTAAATAAATCAGTTCAGATTTTTTTTATCATGAACAATAGTTTGTAAAGTACTTTATAGCTCAGTCTGGCAAAAATTTAACAATAAATATGTGTTTTATCTGTCAATATTTTTATTTATAGAGCTAAGTCATAGCTAATATTTTTTACGAAGCCAAGTCAAAAGTTTTGAAGTTTTACACACCCCTGTTGAATACCTAAGAATTTAATTATTTATTGGTACGTTAAAAAATGATTAAAATTAATCTTCTCTTATTAATTTTGTAAGTATATTTAGGAAAGTGGAGGACATGGGAATGAAGTTTGTGAGGAGCATGTTAGCTGTCACGAGGAGTAACAAGATTAGGAATAAAGTTATCTGGTAGAGAGTGGGGTAACGGGAGTACATGAGATAGTGAGGAAGCAAGACTGAGATGGTATGGGCATTTAATGAGGATGCCAAAGAAAATTATGGAAATGAAGTATGAAGGAAAAAGACGATAAGAAAGGCCAAGAAAGAGATGGGAGGAGCAAATGACAAAGTTTTCAAGTGAGAGGAGAAGACTGGTGGAAGGATAGAGTAAGATGGAGGCATTTTACTAATCTGGCCCGGCCACAGGCTGGACGTAGATAATGATGATGATTAAGGGGCCTAGGATTAGAGCAGGAACGATACCCACCTTACCTGGGTAATAAAAGAGTGGAAAGTGTCGAGACAACAAACTAACCAGACCCAGGTGGAGTCATCAAGTGTGTTTGGAGTTAAAGGTCACCTCTATCTCTTATATTCTCCTGCAGGCGAAATTTGGTTTTTTAATAGTGGCGTGAAGCTTTGACAGTTATCAACATGGATATAAAAAGCTAAAATACTCATTTTATTGCCAGTCTGATTTGTTATGTACATTACAGATTAATATTCATATATATTAATAAAATGAAGAGTTTGTCCGTCATGAGAATTGAGATATCTACCACAAGCAGAGGGCTAACATTTTAAAATTAGCCCCTGTGCACTAACATGTGTAACTCAAAATTTTGATTAGATTTATTGCGTGGTTACCCTGTGCAACGCCGGGTTCTTGATAGTATAGAATGAGCTGAAGTATTTGTTTTTTCAGCAACACATCTTGCCATTCGGGTTTTACACTTAAGTAATAATTACACTAATGGTTTTAAGGATCAGTAAAGGAAAAAGTGTACCTGCATTTATGTGGAGGGAGAGTGGAAAACCATTTTGGAAAAAATCTCAGTACACCCAACCAAGATTCGAAACTCTATCTCCCTGTCATCAGCAGTCTAGTCTACTGCGAGAGAAGCACATTAGACCCCGCGGGTCCCGAAGTAAATGAATTGCATGTTGTAATAATACCTTGATTTATCAGATTAGAATGAAATATTACAAACAGTTAAACAATGAAACATTTTCTAAATGAGATTACTACATTAAGTTATACAAATAAGTACAAAATAATAATTTAAAAAAATAAAACAATTGAGAGAAAATATTCTCACTTTGATGCAGCTTTGGGAATATTTCATATATTCGATTCAAGTTCGCTTGGATTTGAAAAAGTGTACTTTGCCCTCTTTGTTGATGTATTTCTGAGCTTGTGTGATATTAGCTTTGTAAATGTTTGTATCCAATTGTAAAGTTTCCCCATTGGTAACCAAACTAGAGAGAGGTTCAGAGCAGTTTGGGCTGTTGTTTGAGCGTCGTGATGTCCAGTATCTTGCTGGGGACCTTGCGATGATGACAGGGGCTTGACTGCTTCCCTACGACTTCCTTCAGCTCCAGGGGCATCCTGACTCCCCCGGCCGCCTCTCCTGAACACAAGATAGTACACTAGAGCAGGTCCTGAACACAGATAGTACACTAGACCATGTCCTGAACACAGATAGTACACTAGACCATGTCCTGAACACAAATAGTACACTAGAACAGGTCCTGAACACAAGATAGTACACTAGAGCATGTCCTGAACACAGATAGTACACTAGACCATGTCCTGAACACAGATAGTACACTAGACCATGTCCTGAACACAGATAGTACACTAGACCATGTCCTGAATACAGATAGTACACTAGACCAGGTCTTGAACACAGATAGTACACTAGACCAGGTCCTGAACACAGATAATACACTAGACTAGGTCCTGAACACAGATAATACACTAAAGCAGGTCCTGAACACAGATAATACACTAAAGCAGGTCCTGAACACAAATAGTACATTAGACCATGTCCTTAACACAAATAGTATACTAGAACAGGTCCTGAACACAGATAGTACACTAGACCATGTCCTTAACACAAATAGTACACTAGAACAGGTCCTGAACACAAGATAGTACACTAAAGCAGGTCCTGAACACAAATAGTACACTAGACCATGTCCTGAACACAGATAGTACACTAGACCATGTCCTTAGCACAAATAGTACACTAGAACAGGTCCTGAACACAAATAGTACACCAGAACGGGTCCTGAACACAAATAGCACACTAGGAGGAATTTTACTAAACTGACCCAGTCACAGACTGAAAACAGTTGATGAAACGGTAATAACATTCTTACTAAAAATAAAAAAGCTAATTCAATTTAAGAATTTTTCCCATGGCTGGTGAAGACCGATTCAAAGAGACACCGAAACATCGCGAGATGTGTTTTTACAAACTTTTACATAAAACATTAAAATAAGCTTAAGCATATTTTTAAAGTTCCTTCTATCATTTTAAAATCTATTTTAACACACATAAAATAAAATTTGATATTTTTGTGAAATTGATTAATGCCGTATGTATGTGAATAATGGCCAATTAAGTTGATTTTAATGAGAATTAACTATATAAAAACTGTAAATCTTTTAAAAAGGAAAAAAAAAAATCTTTGTTCTTTGCCTGAAATTGCGGATAAAATAGTACCAACTGCACTATTACAACTTTTTTCTTAATATTCCTCTATTCAATCAAAGTTAAAATTCAAAACAATGTATTTCCCTCAACCAAAGATCATTGGTAAAGAAGTAATATATGTTTTTGATCTGGCTATTAACGACAGTCATAATATTTAAAATTTAATAATAATGATAAATTTAGCCACAATTTGTCCATCCATATGACTATCCATTATAACCATTTAATATTGAGTTGATTTTTTATCAATGTTTGTCTAAAAAAAGCATTTTATTTATCCACTTTTTAAACCAAAATCCAACATTTTATTTACCTCAAATCAGGGTCTCTAAGCAATACAATAATGCACCATATATACACTTTGAGCCAATTAACAAGTCTTTAACAGACCTACTAAACACTCACAAGACATTATATACAGTAGGATATCCATATATTGAACTTCCGTACATCAAAATTCTCTATGTATCTAAGTTTTGGCAAATCCCTATGACATTACATAAACAAACTGTTTCTATAATAGATATATATCCATATATCGAACTTTCGTATATCAAAATTCTCTAAGTATCAAAATTTTGATGAATCCCTGTAACATTATAAAAAAATTTTATAATAGATATGTAATATACCCATATATCAAACTTCCGTATATCAAAACTCTCTATCTATTAAAACAATAGACTACACAATATCATTTATAAAAAGGATCGTGTCTACATATCAATTTTTTTATGGAACTATCATCTTCAATATATGGAGGTCAGACTGTATTTAAGCCCTTCCAAAGAGTCAGCATTCCAACACTTGTCCTTTTCATATTTTCGTCGGGACATTGTGAGGTTCAAACCCACCCTTGATGGGCACACCAGTCCCAGGCAACAGGTGGTACCTCTTTAGGTACCCCATCGTTGCGAAGGAGAGGTTGGTTGTCTGTGTGGCCAGGTTGTACACTGTCACATCCTTCAGCCTGTCGGGAGCTTCAGTGCCTGCAACAAGGGTGTAAGTGTGTACCATGACATCCTTTAGTGCCTGTAACAAGGGTATAAGTGTGTACCATGACATCCTTCAGTGTCTGTAACAAGGGTATAAGTGTGTACCATGACATCCTTTAGTGCCTGTAACAAGAGTATAAGTGTGTGCTATAACGTCCCTCCTTCAGCACGCCAATGCATGTGTCAAACAAACAACTCTTAGGGCTGTATCAAGTCCCCTTGTTCGATCCAAAGTGAGGTTGAATCAAATTATATTAAATACTCCTGAAGCTGAATCAAAATTAAGATTAAAAAAAGACCTTTCATGTTGTAAATATATATTTATAAAGCTTTAGATACTAAATATAGTTTTTAATTATTTTTTTTATTGAAATAATGTTGAACATATTTTGGCCAAAGGTGATTAATCAAGTAAATATCATTACATGCGATTCAATAACTTCAGGTAAACATTAGTAATGTTCATAGCATAAAAGAACAGAAAAATTTAAGGTGCGGCAGAAGGGAGCGCAAGTATTTTTACAGTTTTTATAGAATTGACATTTTTTGGTCAAAATAAATAAAATATTTCTTCAGTAGCAACATAGAGTTTAGTTTTCTGCACATGCTAATATCAACAGATCTTGAATATCTGTCAAGGGTTTCCTGGAATTTTGTCAAAACTTTTTCTCTTTATTTAAAAAGTTTTGACCAGATTCCTGAACACCCTTGACAGATAGTCAAGATCTGTTGATATTAGCATGTGCAGAAAACTAAACTCTATGTTGCTACTGAAGAAATATTTTATTTATTTTGGCCAAAAAATGTCAATTCTATAAAAACTGTAAAAATACTTGCGCTCCCTTCTGCCGCACCTTAACATGAATGTGCATTTGAACCTTCATTATTTTTATTGACAAAGCTTGTAGTGATTGAAGCCGATTTTTCTTTTGTGAAGTTAAGTCAAACTTTATAAATAATCAAAGTGTTGCTTCTAGTCCTGTGCATAGCTTCACAATTTTAAATCAAAATCCGAATATTGCTAGAATTCGTATTCAACTCAAAATTTTGAATCTTAAAGTTTGAAAGACTCATATCAGATTTGAAATTTCAAACTAAATAGATTCGAATTCAATGGAATTTATTTCAAAATTCAAATGTAAAAGTAAAAATTTTGAATGATTTAACTTTTTAAAGAAGTTACTATAGATCCATTATTTGACTTGAGCACATAAACTTGTGAATATCATAATGTTTAAAATATAGTCATTATTCAGACACGGTTTACTGACTTTAGTTTTATATTCCATTTCCAATCAATTATATGCATGTATATAATTTATTCTAATATTTTATTTTAAACATTTTCACTAAAAAAAATTGAATTGATTCAAAACAATTTCATCACAAACTATTTTATTTAGATTTGATTTGAGTTATTAAGTAAAGATTTGGATTTGATTCAAATGTTGAAACTCTTGGATTCACAAAAGTTTAGAAGCTTCACACCCCCACCAAACAACCCCCATTCAACCAATAAATCCACTATACCGGCAGAGAGTCTGGCGAACTCGCTTAGTTGCTCGTCCTTGAGATACTTGAGAGCGAGCGCATTTATCTGAAGACTGGAGTCGGACTCAGCACTCTCAGTGTTCACAGCCATGACATCCACGCGAGGGTAGAACACAGAGTCAAAAGTGACCCTAGAACATGAGGTAAGAGCTTTCAATCGCACATCGATAGAGTCAAAACAACTTGTGAAATATCAAGTATCTCATTTTACCCACAACCTGAACGTACAAAACAAAGCACCTGGATTTGTGAAACGTATGGTATACCTTGATTTTACTACAAACTAACATTTGGGGCTCGAGTGGATCCAGCACCGATAACTGTCCCAAGATGGCCTGGTGATCTAACACAAACTAGGGCTCACCTCTTGGCGCTGACCTGGCCTTGCTCCGCCCCTTCCTGCTCATAGAGACTGATCCCCATACGACGCAGCTGCTCCATGGTTGCTTGGCGCACACTCTCGGGGGTCGCTGGGCCTTCCGAGGACCCTTGGGGGAGTCTCTCCTGGGGGGTCGAGCACTCAAGTGAGTTTGTTCACCTGGCCCTAAGTAACACACTCGAGGGTTTTACATAATTGAAAAAGTTAATATACCTTAAGATATTAAGTGTAGTTTAAAAATTACTCCTGGAGGGGGAATAAAACTGGGACCTTAGATTTATTACGCCAATTATATAAAAAAATACCAAATAAGCTTGTAATTATGAAAGAATAGGAGCCAACTCAAGAGTCGACAATGGCTATATTTTTGATAGCTATTAAGTAGTGAATGCCCACACATGTCTATCCCCGACTCTGGCTTTAACTATGAGTGAAGAAAGGTCCTGAGCAAGGGACGAACTCTGGATAGCTCAGTGGTAAGCAGTTTTGGGTGGAGTCGGTAAAAATGTACCAACTCCGACTCCTGCTTCAAAATAAAAACTTATAATAATATATGGTAGATATATCATTTTAATTTTATACTTTTGTTATTTTTTATGATCAATATATTTTGTAATTTTGATTGACGAATTTATTCAAATGTTAATTGACAATGTCAAAGAATCAAATAGTCGAAGCTGTTTTTGAGAGGAATTCACCATCTAGCTATCATATTCTGAAAATTGAAAAATGACACCTGGACACGGGAATCGAACCTGGGACCTTTGGCTTAGTACGCCAACGCTCTCCAATGAGCTATCCATGAGTCGTCCCGTGCCCAGGGTCATTCTTCACTACTAAGCCAAAGGTCCCAGATTCAATTCTCATGTTCAGGTGTCATTTTTCAATTCTCAGAAATGTCAAAGAAGTTTCCCATAAAGTAATCTGTATTGGAGCATTTTACTGCAGTAAATTTTTTATTACTTATTAATATAATTTAGCCATTTATAGGGGAGTATGAATGAGAAAGTAGAAAAATAGAGGAGTCGAAGTTGAAAGCTTGACGTACCGACCCCAAAGCCCAGGTTTGATTCCGATGTTCAGGAGTCATTTCTAAACTATATATAAAATGTACCTATATGATTGCCAATATATCAGTGTCAAAGATTATTCCCCCGATTAATATGCCTTAGCTCGGTCAGTATCTGCCCAGTGATGTATTGGTCCTGCCTTGACCTTATAGAACCTATATTATTGTGAAGTTGTGTCAGTTTATTTCAATTTGTGGTAAACTCAAGGCATAATGCGGGGATCACAATCAACTCAACTTTCACTTAACATAAAGGAACTAGTGCGTGATTAGCATTCACATAATGTTCACTTAACAACTCAAGCACAACACAAAGAACTTGGACTGTTTGAAAACAAATTGTTCCCTAAAACGAAACCTATTTAGGGCTGATTAGGTTACAAGTACTTGCAATGGAAGCTTTACTGGAGCTACAGAATAAAGTGTGACAAGAGGAGGCATTTTAGTGTTGTGTGATGCGAACAAACTACAATGAAGAAATCGTCTCTGCACACAATGAACAAACAAATGAAGTACTAAACAGCCTTGTTGGTGTTTCTTGCAACATGATTGGTTGGTTAGAATATGTGGTACTCATCCTTCTTGATGAGTTCCAGTAGAATAATACCTAAGTCAGGTGATTGGACAGTAATGATCGCTTTTCTTCAAGAGGCAGCCATTACCTCTTTATCCAGTGTTAGCAGTGTACAATGTGAAGTGTGGTCCTAACTTTGTTCATATTGTTTATTTCATTTATTTGAGGTATTTAACGTGTATTTTCTGAACAGAATTTGAAGAAAAATAAAAAATCCTATCAATCAGGGAGAGTTAACCTCGCCATGTTTCCTAAGATTCGGGATTTGTAGGTGAAATTAATTCTCAGATTTGATCTATTTCTAATTTTTCGCAAAATTACCTGCTTTGGTGGCCGCGTGATCTAAGGTGCTACTTTAATGTTAGACTAGACCACCCATGACAAGGAGATCAAAGTTCAAATCTCAGTCGGGTGTAATGAGACTGGTTTTTACAAAGTGGTTTTCCACTCTCCTTTCATAAAAATGCGGATACACTTCTTCTAAAGATAACCTTTGTAGTACCTAAAACTACTAGTGTAGTTAGTATATAAGAATATAACCCAAAGAGGTAGTAAGACGCGGTGTTAAAAAAATTAAAATAAATCACAAATTAAAGCGATATTGATATATCTTTAAAAAAATAAACTCTAATTTACCACAACATTATTGTAGAACGTCCATCCCACGACATTCTCCTGGAGGTTGTTGGCGCACTGCCCGTCATGACGCTCACTGTGGTCAGCACTGTAAACAAGTTTATAGGAGCACGTTCACAATATCGGTAGGTAGGACAGCGATGACAAGGAAGAGGATAAGTCCAAGTAAAGCTACACAGGGTGTCTGCTGAGTTGGAGAAACGAAAATTAGTGATTTTTTGGTAACCTTTTTTGACCAAAAAATTACTTCGGTGAACGGGTGAACATTATATAATGCATATATAGACATAATGCACTCACACGCAGCATTAGACTTTAACTAGATGGCCAACATTAACTTTACCCTTGGTATCACGATAAAAACAATCAGGCAGCTTACGGCATCATGGGTGGTGGGTGGCTCGACGTTCAACGCGTTGTTACGATACAGGGAAAATTCAAACAAAAATATTTTCATGACTTTATGGCCAAAATATTGAAAATTCGTGACTCTTCAGGGCCTTCATGACCTATTTTGAAATAAGTAGCTTTTTCATGCCTTTAGTAACTTTCATGACCCAGGAGACACCCTGCTATAAAGCTGGATGTTGTAGATTTGAGAGTGGTAAAGATCGTAAAGTATCTTGGAAGTGTGATTGAAACGAGCAGTAAAGATGTAACGAGAAGAGGACAACAGGGAGAATTGTTCTATAGGTATGTAAGATACCTGCTATGGAGAAGAGGGAGAGTTGTTCTATAGGTGTGTAAGAGACCTGCTATGGAGAAGAGGACAGCAGGGATACAGGCATACTTTGTACCCATTGTCACACATGCAGAAGAAACATGGACAATGGAATGGTAAGGTCAAGTAATGAGTAGGGACCGAATTTTACCTATTTGCCTTTTCTTTTCCTTTATCATTAGAATTTATTGCACAATTTAACGAGTGTATGGTTAAAATCTATAAAAAGTGATTCAGCCATTTCAAATCATTACAGTTATAAGTTGTCAAACTCACTATGTTATACTTTAAATGTATCATAGTTAAGGTAAAGTATTTAATGTTAGGGGCTGATACTTAGTATAACTAGACATTTATATGTGGTGGACACCATTAAATATTTGTAATATGTTAAATAAAAATAATTTTTACTGTATAAGCAGAGTAAAAATGGTAAAATTTCATTATTGTTAATCAAATTTAAATACTATTTTCTTATAGTCCAATAATTTGATTTTATCTTAATTTATAGTACACAGTGTAATTTTTAGAATTAATTTGTCTTTTTAACCTAAATCTATCCGTTTATATTATTAATATGTCCAAATCGATCATTGAATACATAATTATTTGAAATGTCTTGTTTTTTGACAACACCGACTTGCTGAACATAATATGCCAAGCCGAGAAAGAGGGTAAGATAATTCCAATTAATGACACACCAGGGTAAAGAGGACGCCGGCTTCATTACCTGGTCGGTGTTGCTGGAATGGAATATGACATTGCTACTTGCTATCTTTTCCCAAGATAACCCCCCTTCTCCACCTATGTTAAATTCCCTGGCGAAATGTTAGAGACTAAAACAAATCTTAGTCATCCTCATTGTCGAATGACCTTAAAAAGCTTTTAAGAGTGTAAATCATGTGGAGGACATTGGGAGCAATGGCAGATACATTGGGAGGAAACAATTTCATTAAAAGAGAAAAGTTAAACTTCTTTGGAAAGGGTAAAATATGAAATTTTGTTCTTTGACATTGTGTGAAGTAGAACTAGGTTTTTAAATTTATAAAACATATTTTACCTGAAAATATAACCTATTTCACTACTGACAATTCAGATAAGTATCTAGTGATTAACAGCAGTGATCATCTTCGGTGGCCCCATGGTCTAACGCACTATGTTCGCACTAGACTGGACTGCTAATGAAGGGGAGATTGAGGGTCGAATCTCGGTCCAGTGTACTTAAGGGTTTTTTTTTTACTAAATATTTTTCTGCTCTCCCTCCACACAAATACAGGTACATTTCCTTTATATTCAACCTTCCTAAGCCCTAACACATTAGAGTAATTAGTATATATGCTTACAACCCGAAAAAGTAGCGAGATGTGGTGCTAAAAGTAAAAAGAAAGGAAAATACATAAATTTGAATAAAATGTAGGTAATAAAATGGTAGGTAGTATAATAAATTTAATATTGCTTATTGTGTGCTTGTTTTTCACTGATTGCATATTTTGGTGCTTAAATCACATATTTTTAATGCCTATTTTAAACATTTTTGGTGCCTAAGAATCCGCTCCCTACACATCACCATCTTTTCTCAGAGAAGTGTCTCAGGAAAAATATTCCTTGTTGAAAAATGCATTGTTCTTCCCTTGCTGTTTCCTATATTCTTCGTTTAGATTTTCGTGGTATTTTGTTTTTCTTTTTCATAATTTTCAGGCAATGGAACAGCAATACCCTTGTAATTTTAACATTTTGATTTTCTCTCTTTTTTTATATATGGACACAATAACTCTTTTTCTCCAATCCTAATATATATATTAGTTGATAACATTTTAAATATAACCGCATGAATGCATTTTTTGGTATGAATATGTTATTTATTTATATTTTTNAAGGTTCAGAATTTTGTAGCACGTCTACTGAATCTTGTGGCACACCTTTTGATAACCACTGACCTAGTTTAATCACGTAAAAATGGATTAAAGTATAAAATAAAGAAGGTATTCACTTCATGTCTGAAAAATATTTAATCAGAAATGACGCATTACTTGTGTGTTAAGGTTCATACTTTTTATACCCTCCACTTAGAAGCTTTGAGATAGCGCTTACAACTTCGCAAAAGCTCAAAGCTTTGCTAATAATTTCTGAAGGTGGAGGGAAACAAAAAAAAAAAAAAAAAAAAAAAGTCGACTTCATTTAATTATAATATGTGCAGTATAAAATTACTTAGAGTGAATATTAAATTAGCGTATCTTTGACTCACGTATCTGCATCATCATCGGAAGAGTCCCTGTACTCCGCCATATCGACATGGATCGACCCCACAGGGCTCGGGTCCAGTTCTGGGACAGTTGGTAGGTCCGTGCCTTGCAGCGTCAGCGACTCGTTCACCTGCGCACGTCGCTGGTGGTGGTAGCACTGCTGACAAGGGATGTCTGGGTGGTGGGAACACTGTTGTGGCCGATACCTGGATTCATCAGAGTTAAACATTGATCTGGGGCAGATCTCCCAGGGACTTCAATTGGAGACAAGACCCACAATACATTAGAATCAGGAGGTCCTAGTTGCTAATATGTTAAACGCCTGAAACCAGTGGTGGTCTAGTAAATTCCCCTATTGAGTGAGCTGAGGGGTTTCAATCTCTATTAATTGCAATGGGGGTATTTTATTCAGTTAGTAAGGATTAATGCCCAGGACACAAGATTCGTAAACTTATCATGAAAAGTTATATTTTGTGGATAAACATTTTCACATACTATAATATATTTAATTTAGCATCCTTTATTAACCTAACGTTAGAATTCGAAAAACATTTATTGAAAATTCCACTAACAAAACAATTAACTTTTATCATTAATGTGGTATTTCCTTGCTTCTAGTTATCAGTGAAGGTTTAACAAAATAAATTATTAGGCTTACCTCAAATTTCCAACCAGGGCAACATCTTTATCCTCCAACCCATGATCCTCTGGCTTGTCTTCTTGAGTCAGTGCTCCCTGGGCTTGTTTCTCGGTGAAAGAAGTGTTGACCCCTACAGACACGCTCTGTTCTTCAGGGTATGTTTGTGTCCCTGCGTTCACCAGTCGCAAGAAGGGGGCACCAGGAGTGCTGTTGTTCCTGCAGGTGGCACAATCTCCTGCTTGTATCCCTTGCAAGGCCACCAACTCCCCCACCTGACTCTGCAGGGCCTGCAGCTGTCGGCTCTGAAGCTGGATGATCTCGTGGAGGCTGGATATAGCGCTAGTGCCAACACAATCCCTCCTGGCATGATCGCAATCACACAAGTCTCCTCGATTCCTAGGTACAACATCTCTCATTGGATTACACTCCACAAATCTGTCACGGAAATTCGACTCTAGAGGATATTCCTTATCAGGGACAAAAGAACCGAGCTTCTCAAAGGCGTCATGAGTTTCAAATCTGTTCACATGCCTCTTTCTGTCGGTGTGACTCCTCATGTGATTATACTCAACACACATGCATATATCTGTGTTACCATTTGAAGGTCTGCAGGTATGTTGTTGACTAGACACAGGTTGTTGATAGTAATCGGCATTGCCCCTCTCAAACACCTCGTTGCTAAATGGCGTAACAGGGTGGCCACTCTTGGTGTAGTTAGCGACGTCGTGGTATTCATTATAACCAGAATGTATCCTGGAAGCAGCCAGAGGAAGGGCGTGAATAGAACCGTTGTGATCCATTTGAGTCACTGTCCCCTGAGCTGGGACATACCCTTGCTCTCGTGAAGATGGGCTCTTTATATGACGTCTACTTTCAAACATACATTGATGTTCGCTATTCTGTAGAAGTGAATTCACAAGCCTTTCTTCTCTGTTTTGTTACAAGATTCGTTGCCGGTCTTTTTACCAAGCTTACATTCTCTGAGTTTACTTTAGCTCTGTTTGTTAGAGACTGTTGGGGTCTCGAGCTTGGATCTTGGAACGAAGGTCCCAAAAACCCCATTTCCTGGTCCTCGTTCGTCCGCGAATATCTTTCGGGTTGGTAGGACTGCTGTTGTTGTCGAGTGTATGACTCGTAGATATCATTTATTGTGGGAATTATTTCTTGCGTTTCATGTGGCTGTGAAATAAATGGTTTTTGAAGACTTGGTAAAGGTTTGTTTCTTTCATTAGTTCTTATTTGGGCTGGTTGGTAGTACTGATGTATAGGAAGACCTTCATGAGTGTTATTTATAATCGGTCTTTGTGGCGATGATTTCCGAGGGAGAGGCTGTGAATTCTGCTTCCCATCCTCCCAATAATTATTTGCCTCATATTCTTTAGTTGAATGTTTAAGATGTTGGTGCGGGTAATGTTGTTGTAAACCACTACTGGGCATAGAATAACCATGATCTGAGTTGCTCTGCTGTTTTGGAAGCCTTCTTTGTTCTTGATATGAAGCCACATCTGCTGCTAGATTTTCAATGTGATCTCTACTTTCAGTCAGATTTTTTAATGGGTGACGATGATTCACACTTGTATTTTCTCGGGAATCTGTTGTTTGGCCATTTACCGGAAGTGAATGAGGTGCTTTTCTTTCCCCTGCATGAGACCCACCTTGATCTGAAACAAGTCTGGGACTGTTCCTCTTCTCATGAACTTGCTGAGAATATAAACCCTTCAAGCTATTCTCAACAAAGGGCATGTATTTGTTTGCGGTGACCGCGTAGTTCTCCATAGAAACCTGTGAGTAGCCAGTGTCAAAGTCTC
Organism: Timema genevievae; assembly: GCA_902155825.1. Classification (NCBI taxonomy): domain Eukaryota; kingdom Metazoa; phylum Arthropoda; class Insecta; order Phasmatodea; family Timematidae; genus Timema; species Timema genevievae. Next base: position 13,686 of record CABFWO010001589.1, on the reverse strand, counting down.
TACTTGTCTCGCAGTTTGAGTCGTTGTCTGGTGAGTCACTTAGCGAGTCTTCAGACATGCTAGGCTGCGTGTTGTAACAAACAGGCCTATCAGTGTTGTGTATATTTTCAGGATCAGACAATTGGTTGGCTCTAATCTGGTTAGGATCGTTCTTAGCTCGGTTATGAGCGACTGTCGTACTTTTCTCTAAATTGGCTGGTGAAGTTTTGTTAATGCGATCACTGTCCCAGAATAATTTGTTCTTCTGCCTCCAAGATTGATAAGTCNGCATCGTTGCTAGGCTGCCCCGGATATGTGGGAGCACCCCTAGTTTCACCTCCGAGTTCTTGGTTGGCCGTGTTAATAGGTTCATAGCGTTGATTCTGATCTTGTTGCCTTGCGTGTTTGTTAATGTTTGGCAGTCTGGTATCTAGTGCAGCCTGTTGTGGGGACGACGACCTTCTGGCACTGCCAGTATTTAGTCGGGAGTACCCAGACTTAGTGCCCTGTTGACCATCGTCAAAAATAAGAGAAACTTCAGGGACCAATGGCTTTGCTGATGGCTGAAAACAATTGAGGATTGAATGAGAAAAGGAAATAATCAGTATTAAATCAGTGAATGATGGCAATTAAATTCTGATGTGTGTGTGTATGTGAATGTGTTTTTTATGAGGTATTTAATTTGCACTTTCTGAATTGACTGATTATATCAACACACGACTTATAAAACTACTGATAAGAATCTATAACAGACACAACACCCAGCCCCTCGGCCGTTAATTCATTACAGTTCACCAGACTTTTTTCACCCATGCCAGGAATTGAACCTGAGACCCTTAGCTCAGTAGGAAGACACACTACCAACTAAACTTCACACTCCCTATTCCAAGCGAACGAGGCCATCAATATGAAAAGTAAAATAGTAGGCTATTAGTCAGCAAAAGTCGTAGAGATGAACTATTTGAAACATCACACATTATTTTGGTGACATTATAGATGTTGACACGAGCATTAGCTTATGAGGCACATATCACATGGCACGTTCATAAATATTTATGTTCCTGTGTGATTTTGTTGAGCTGTGTTAAAATTGTATGGATCTACAAAGTTTGAAACTTTATAAATAATATAACTTTTTGAGTCTCCCATTTTCTTAAGTATAATAATAGTAATAATAAAAAACTATATAGGCCTATATTATAGTAAAACAAAGAAAATCTATTCTATATGATCTATAGTACTATCTACTGATGTTTTGTTCGCAACATGATTAACTGGCAGTAAAACATGGTACACACAAAGTAATATGAAAGTTCTCCCCAAGGATACCATTTGTTAAGTTGGCATCATGTCAACATTATGTTAGGCAACATAAAAACCTTCAAATTGTGTTGTGTTATGTTAGCCTTAAGTTGAGAGTGATCCTGGCTCATTTATATCCCGTTAGGTTGAACTGAAAATCTTGGATAAGACAGGCCCATAGGCACACATATAAACAAACGATTCACTGGGCTATATTAGTGTCCACTTACTTTAATAAAGGGAGTTGGCTGAGGGGGTTTTCGAGGTTGCATCGTCCTTAGCGTTTCATAACCACCATAGTGTCAAAAACAACAAATTCTTACACCTGGAACAAAACAAATTGTAACTCTGTGGTTTTTAAACTCAACATAGGCCTACATAACAAAACAAATAGGCCTTAATGTAGTATGTGCATTAATGTAAAACACAAGATATTTCGCTGGGATGCTTTTTTTCAGTCGATAATTTGGATTGAAGATGAGTTATTTACAGTGATTTAGTTTGTCGCCAAAGTGAGAAATTATTTTCACCCCTCGGTGGAACGAACATACATTCCCAAGTTAAATGTGTAGAGACGAGCCTAAGAATAATGTATGATTGCAGCCATTCTGCAGTTACGGTTGTGACATTTGTACAAGATTTTCTAGCAAATAACCCTTTAAAGATATCTAAAATACAACTTTATTATGAAAAATTTATTTGCGGTGTAAACCTCAATTTTTTCTCTTTGCTATGTCCCTTTTGGAATTACAAAATTAGATATTTAAACCTTACAGTAAAGACTTTTAATGTTTGTTTTACGGGTGTGACCAATTTTAGTACATCCTACAAGTGTGTTTGGTTTTTTCAATTTCTCTGTAATGTGTATTAAACTAACTTTCTAATTCTGAAAATTGAAAAATGACACCTAAACACGAGAATCGAACCCGGGACCTTTGGCTTAGTATGCCAACCACTTAGCTATACAGGAATAGTCCTGTGCCCAGGGTCATTCTTCACTCATATTTTAAGGCAAGAGTTTATGATGGACGTGCGGAAATTGTCGGCTACAAATGTGTGATTTTATCAAGATTACGAGCTATCAGATAACGCAGCAACCTTTGACTCAGAAGTTGGCTTATTGCTGCCACTTGTACAGTTATTATAATTATAAGGGATTGCATATTTTGGAATCAAATAGCCGAAGCTATTATTTATGCTTTTAGTGAAGAATTCTCCATCTAGATATCATATTCTGAAAATTGAAAATTGAAACCTGGACATGGGAATTGAACCGAGGACCTTTGGCTTAGTACGCCAATGCTCTAACCACTGAGCTATCCAGGAACTGTCCCATGCCCAGGGTCATTCTTCACTCATTCCTCACTAAAAAGCATAAATAATAGATTCGGCTATTTGATTCTTAACTTTCTAATAATTTATTTTGAAAAACAAGAAGGTAGTCATCCACAATGGAAATGAGCTTGATATTACAACATAAATTGTCTCAGTTAAAAATTGTTATATTCTGTTAAGGGTGTGACAGCAATTGTTATGGGTGTGACACAGTGCAAATATAACGTGTTTTGCCCACATTTACAATAATAACTAGAAGTTTTAGTGGAAAGTTTTTATCTTGTATAAAAGGAGTACTATAAAAAAAATATTCCATTAATAAATCATATATAAACACAGTTAAAATAAGTAAATATCCATAACTATAACATACACGTACAGAGACAAAGGAAACATCTTTTTAATTAATTTTAAATAAACGTTTGCCATGACACTTATTTAAAAACATAATTTTAATTTGTTCATCCTCTTCATGTTCATTTTGACAAATATCAACATATTCATGCATGTTACCCTTATTCCCTAAGAATTGTACCAAAACATATTTTCTTATTTTCAAGTCTGCACTGTTTGGTGTAGCAGAGTTTAGGGGTAAATATTTCTTCTCCTCTTTCTCTTTAACTTCAAAAAGTTCTTCATCAGACGAGTCTGTCTAGATATCTTCTTATCGAAAGGTCTTGGCATTTTGTCCAAATACTTAATTTTTTTGCATACATTGGATTTGAAAGTACGGCCAACAAGGAGACAGTTTTTATCTGCTTTGATAAAGCAGTGCTTTGGTTGTAATCTTGGTATAACGTTTACTCGGTCTCATCTATTAGTTAACAATTTTTTGTCCACTAATATATCTTCATTCATTAGGCCTACACATAATATTATCACTCCATGAACAACTTTGGATGCCCAATCAAAAAACTGCTTTATATAATTTACAATCATACGCCTGGACCTCACTTCATTCCAAACTTTTATCTTGACCGTCTCTCCAAATGGCCCCATTGACTGAACTTTTGCCAAGAGACGAGTCGAAAAAAATACCACTCTCTTTGTATTCCAAAATCTTCTGTGAAAAAACACGAGTTTTAGAGAGTATACTTATTTTTAAATTGTCCAGCACAACCATCAGAATAAATAAAAACTTTTTGTTTGCTCGAATTTGTCTCTCAAACATCATAATATTTTTTCCACGAATGTGTAAACTGAGAATTTATTGGGTGCAATATTTCATCATTAATAATTACAAATGAGCGCACCACCTCGCTACTCAGCCAAGCATAGTATGTAAAAATGGTGACTTAATCATAACTCCAGTGCACACTTTGTATTTCATCTTGTTAACATTTTTAACAGTGATCTAAAGTTAACTACATTAGTTAAATTATAGTGTCTTACTCATTAAATGGCCATTCCATCAAGGAGTGTACAGCCCCAATGAAATTACCACCTTTGTCACAGCTAGGACATTAAATAAATCCTAAAATTTCAGTGAGAGACAGATTTTTCTTCTTGATACCGGTTTCTGTCAATACATTTTAATTTTAAGCAATGTGTACCTACTAGGTAGGCCTATATTAAGCCTATTTATTTCTACATATTTAAAAAAAACTTTGCATTCATAGCTAAACCTATGTTAGACACACCTTTTTTCTAAGAAATATGTTTGTCATAGAGCACAGTGTGTTACAGGTGTGATAGATTTTGGTTCATGTTTAATTCCTTCATGTGTTACCGTAAGTTAAACATAAATTTAAGTATAAACCTTGATAAGCTTCATTATAATCTCACTTCTGGAAAATAAAAATAAATTCTGATCCTTATTTAAGTTTAGAAGTAAACCTAAGAGTATTTTTTGTCACGGGTGTGATACTGAGATATGAACTCATTATCACATATATTAATCTGAAATTGACATACCTTAAAACAGTATCTCATTGGATTTTGCAAGTTCAATGCTGTATATTTATTTAACTGACTTTAAAATCTGTATACCCAAAAAATGTGGAAAATGTCAGTGTCACCAATAAACAAAAAATCACAGTAAAACTAGTGTTTTGTACACCATAGCATTTCATGACACAGAAAAACAAAAAATAAATAAAAAACAAACTAATTTTTATAAGAGCAGTAAAATATTGTCCTTTGCCTAGCTAAAAATTAATATTCAAGTTGTTTTTTATAAATTAAGAAATTACATATATAAGCTCACTTTTATACGGACTGGCTGGCTGGTCAAATATGAGCTGAATGGGTGAAAATATATCATAGGTTTTGTCTGAATCTAGTCTATCCAAGGGTCCTAGCCAAATGCAGTTGGAAATTGCATTCACCTTGAGTTAAAGGACGCAAGTAGTTTCTGTCCTATCTGAATTCTCTGTCGAGTGTATTGATGCACCCCTTGCGGTGCAATTAACTAAAGGGTGGGTACAATTTGCCCTTTATCGTGCACTCTGGTTAAAAAGCGTGTTTTAAAAGAATAAAATATGCATACATTGCTGTGTTCTTTGTTTATTTGTATGTGTTAGATGGCTAAATTTATTTCTGTAGCGTAAACATTTCTTTTTAAACGAATTAAATTTTTAGTTTAAAAAGTTGTAGGCAAAACTAGGAATAATTGTTTCCCTATAATATATTATTGACAATAGTGGATTAATGACAGTAAAATAATTTCGTTTGACATGGAAATTCATCTTCCAGAAGGGTAACTTCAGATGTACTAAAATGTCAAAGTAATATACACCCCATAGCCTATGTACTCGAGTGCACAGTAAGTGTATTGGATTAAAGTGTGCAAGAAAATGCACAAGTGTGTAGTAAGCATACTATTCAGACACAACCATATGTACAGTTTTTACAATCTCTGCTTACCCTAGAGTCAAGACACGACCCTGTTTAGTTTAGATATATTAGTTGAACATTTAAATAAAACACTGACAATTAAATACGACTAAAGAAATAATACATTCCAAACAACCATTGTTTACAAATATTTCATTATAAAAATCATCATTTAACAATTTAAATCCTCTGTCAAAGTCAAACTAAAAGCGTTCCCGCAATTATTATTTAGTCTGGTTCAGTTTAGCCAACATTACTTATACATATTTACCAAGAACTGACTCACTTTCGCTAGAGGCAACGTTGTCAGTTTAGCTTTATATGCGACACGTGGCGAAGTTGGTGTTAATATAAGAAAGCTTTGGACCGAATACAATGGCTTAATCGATCATTTTATTATTCTGAAACCGATCAATAACGTGTGTTCTCATTAAAATCAAATAAACTTCATTAATAGTTGATTTAAAACATAGAAACTATTAAGATATAATTGTGACGACATTTAATAATAAAATATATTTAATTGTAGTATAATGAATAATTAATAATCGATATTTTGACCAAGACCATATGTTTTGATGCTACTTTGTTCGTGACAGTAATGGTACATGGCTGCGCAACTACCTCTTACCCCTTAAAGTAGTAATAGCAAAATGGACCGCTCTGAATCCGTATTTGTACTAAGGAGGAGAATATTGAGCGACGTGCCAAATGTAACCATATGTAAATAGAGCTCTTATCTTAACAAATATTTTTATCTCTCGAGTTTATCTAGCATTTAAAAAATGACAATGATACTAGTTAACAGCGTTTCCGTCTGTTTCAGTGAAGTATACAAGTGCATCAACAAGTGAACAATATTGTTTCTAAGATTGTGCTGGTTAAAACAGTGTTGTGTTTTTGTGCCTTTACTACTGACAAGCTTTAGTGTCGTTTGTTATATAATTTATACATGTCTAGATAAATAAAATTTATTATAAAATGCTATTTATTGAAAATGTTCCTTTTTTGAAATAGGGGCATGCGCAACAATAAGCTACTATGTCCCACCTAGCTATTGTTTATCGTCTCTCAAAATGAAGGCGTGTGAAGACCCACCTAATTAAGTTTAATTTCGATAGCATGATGTAGCGATTACCTCTATAGAATTGAACAAATTTTATCGACAATGAATCGGTAACTAGTGTCCTTATCGAGGTGTATGTTTCGAGAGAAAAATGAGTTAATCGAGGATGTTTAGGAGTTAAAATGGACTACATACGAGAGTTCGACATTCGTCTGGATCGGGAGATGTATTATGCAGGCGAGACGCTTGCCGGGCACGTGGTGCTGGATACTATCGAGAACTTCAAACTGAGAGGTGAGTCTACAATAGTACAATTATTGTAACTACCGAAACAGATAAACAAATTACCCTTCAACCGAGACAATATTATAAAAACAAAATTAACTAATTTTCAATCATTCCCATATTGTAATTTATCTGAAGGAAGACATTTTAAAAACATATAATAATACATTTGGTTCGGAAAATGCTTCAGTGATATAATTATTTACTCACATATTGTAACTAAGAATTTCTGTTAAAGGCATGTGGAGTACGTTTTATGTGTAAACATAATATTGTTTTGTAAATATTGTTATTACAGTCGACAAAACAGTTAGGCTCAGCTAAAATAAATATTTTTAAAATATGCCATAGGTTTAAACGCATATTAATGATTAAAACAGGAGACGGGCGATTATTCAATTATGCTCTTTCTAAAAACACAATATTGTTTAAAATCCTAGGACGGACTAAATATTTTTAAATTATGATATAAATAAAGTAATTATTTTTATTAATTATGTACCTTAATAAAACAAATTATGTTTGGAGTTGGGATTTTATGAATGCCGCAAAATGTGCAATTTTTTAATTTCTCATATCAAGAGAAAGTATTGTGATTCTGAAAAAATCAATCTCGAGATTATGACAAATTTTTACTCTTTATGTGAACACGAACCCAAACAAAGTGGATTTTACAATTCTGTCTCTCCTCCTGTCTGTCTGCCTGTCTGTCTGTATGTCTGTCTGTCCCTGGCCACAGATCCAAAATGGTTTGATGGATTTTATTCACACTTAATAGGGTAATACCACAAACATTTTTTAAAAAACTTATCCCTTCAATTAATGGTAATTTGCTGATGAGCAATTATTTGAATTCATTTGACATAACAAATAGCAGTATAATTAGTTTTGGGGCAAAAATTTGTCTAAGGGTAGGCTAGTTTACTGATACTTGTTTTTTTAAATTTGAATATTTAAAAAATAAATTTAACGATTTATTTCAAAATTGGTATCGGGAGACTATTTTACATTTCAATAATAAAGTTTCTTTATTTATATAAAATAAATTAATTTAAGGGTAGTTTACTTACAACAAATTATAGAAAGTTTGAATGTTTTGGAAATTTACCTTGAAGATTAAATTCAAAATGGGAATATGTGAATAGTTTTTCATGATAAATACAAATAAGTTTTTATTTTTACAGATAACAAATAATTTTAGGGTAGGCCTAGTTTACAAATAATAATTTTTCTAAATTTGAATTTTGTTAAATATATTTTAACGATTTGGTTTAAAATGTATATATAAAGAGTTATTATTGAGATTAAAAAGATGATGTGTTTGTTTTCATAAGTAAAACTTAATCAAGAGTATTTTACTTAAAAACTTATTTTCAAAAATTTTCTTCGACGCTATATTACACAATGTAAGAAAGTTTGTGCGATTTTGTCGTGCCATTTATTTTTTACCAATTTTTATGACACCTTTCTAATATATATATATATATATATATATATATTCTAGCACCCCTTTCTTAGTTTTGTTTGCCAACTGTGTAAACGTAGTAGTAAAATATTAAATCAATTACATTAAAACTGTTCTAAGCTAAAAATCAGTTCGTAATATTATAAAACAAATTTTTTTTGGCAGTTTATATAAATCACAGTTTTAGATATTATCCCCTCCTTGGTCACAATAATTCTCTACCAAGAGTTAGTAAACCACAACTACAAACAATTGTACCCATTATAACTAGGCCTGTATGAAGTTAGAATCGCTGTAGTTTTTAGTTCTGTTCAAACTGCGAGCTATGCGGTGTTGCCAAATTTGTCGGTCTGGGTTGCTATACTAGGTCGCAGCGTGTAAGATATCCAGAGCACAGTAAAGCCTTACCAGGGTGTATTTGCGCCCGGGGGTCCTAAGGAGCAGGTGGCCGTTTGGGGAGCCAGTTTAAGAAATGTCGTCAAAGAGGTAATTTTTTGGGTAATCTCACCACGTCTTACCACCATGTCTGGGATTCCATATTAAATCAAAATAAATGTTTTAAAATTAGGAAAGTAGAATTTAGAGACAATTCATCCGGATTTTATTGGAAGGTGAGTGGTAAATAATTTAGGAAAAATAATCCTTAATAGGCTCAGCTGGGGGTCGAACTCTTACCTCCCCGTTCCCAACAAACCAAACTGAATGAGTCAGACGTTTAAACCACATGAACACCTAAGTGGCTAGAAGCACTAAATGTATCATATTAGGTTTATAATTTTCACAGTTTTCGAAGTTAAGCTAAAATAAGTTTACCTGAAAAACTATAAGATTTTTTCAACTTTTTTAATCCAGAAATTGGACACTTTTCCCTTATGAACAAGTGAGTACTCCAACTGAATAGTTTAGAACCTTCCCACCCCCCATAGGTCAGGGGATTGGGTGGTGACGATCCAATGGCAGTAATGTAAAGTGTGAACTGTGTTCTTCTTTTCATTGTAAAAGCCATATTGTGTTCGTCCCTTTTATATGTTTATATTCACCTTTCGTATACCTTCTTCCAAATATAATACAATTACCTCATAAAGCAAAAAAAGGTTTTCCTTATAGAGGAACATTTATTAGAGTAATTTTAAAAAACTTAATAAACGTAATAAAGAATAAAATAATGTAATATAAAGTTCTTGAATAAAAACTCTTATAAAAATACTAGCTAAAGTATCTTTAAAAAAATGGATCTCAAATAAAACAAGTTTCAATCAAAAGTTTATTTTGTTCAGAATAAAATGCCACTTAAAAATGTATAAGTTTTAATTAAAAAATCAAAGTTGACCTCGAAATAACCTTGAAGACGTCTACCAAATAAAAAAAATATCTAGTGCTGTTCTCTGCCCCCCTAGCCCCCCCCCCCCGAAAAATTGTTTTCGAGACACTATTTTCTAAAATGCTTCGTTTTCGGAATATTCTGATGTTTCAACTTAAATGCCTCACCCGGTATATTAATGGAGGAGTGTTATATTGAGTCCGGATTTGGCGCTGATGATGATGATGCGGATGTGGGCCCGTGTATGCCTTACGGTTGAATAATTATAATGATACCGTTTTATATGTTGACGACGACGCGTGCATGCCTTACTACGCACTTGTTATCACACTGCTATGACTATCTTATTGTATGTAATTCGATTGAAATCAGTAAAAATTGAAGTGTGTACACGATTTATTTAGTTTATTATACTTTCACTGTTATAAAATTGACATTAAATGATGCAGTTTTGTTCATTTACGAACTGACGCGGAGAGCCAGCGCTAGTGCTGTTCAAAATTATGTTTTCTGTGTACTGAGTACTGGGAACTGTGTCATTGTCTACTGTGTTACTGTCTGTCTACTATGTTACTGTGTGGAGATTACTTTATTCTGGGGAGATTTATACACACAAGCTTATATATGACCTACCCCTTGTTTCTTGGACCCCTTGTCGCCAGTGTTAAAACTAACTAATAGGAGAACTCCTGACAACCTGATGTTGTGAAAGCTAGCTTCCTATTGGGTAAAGGGAGCCAGCATGTCACCTGATTTTCAAATACAACGAAGTTGGTCTTTTAAAGAAAGAAAGTTTTAAAACGTAATATATTGAAATTACTTCTGAAAACGCGTGATTCTCCACGAATGAGGTATTAAAAGGAGACTTTACACACAGTTCTTTAAAGAAAAATACACTTCATCCATGACTTTTTGAAATATATGATAAGGGTCCAAAACAGTATCACTACACTGTATCGGAAAAAAGCACACATTAGTGAGTGTTGCTTTGTGAACCATTCTACGTTTAAAAAAAAGAGGGAATAAATCAACAACAATCCATTTGTGAGGCACAGCTGGATAAAAACAGGTGTATCAACATAAGTTTTTAAGATATAAATATGAAACTTGTGTGAAGGAAACTGAAAACAGGTGAATCATTTATTGTATGTAGGTCTGCGCTAAAAGGGGCATAAGCATATGCATAAGCATATTTTACGCAACCCGCTTCAATCTAAAATAGAAACGGATTTGTACTTGGCGACATTTAATGATAGAATATACGATTAGGAACATTTTATTATGGAAATAATTGATTAGATTTAGATTCGAGTTGGTAAGCAAAGATTCGAATTCGATTTGAAATTGAAAAGCTTGGCTTTTTCACAGGCCTAAAAAAAGCCACTACGTGAATCACGTGTCAAGAACCACCTCGGTCCAAAGTATACCTTGTTTAGAGTCAACCCCTGTCCCTCCACTTGGCCACTTGACCAAAGCTGCTGAGCACATTCTAGTTGACTCCTTTAATATCCTTATTGAACCGCTTAAAAATTAAAACCAAAATGTATGTATTTTTATACAACCTATTCATTTAATTAAGGTTTTAATTATATTTCACTACAAAGGCGTTTAATTTGTTTACTTTGTTTTACTCGGGAGGTAGGGATTCGAATCCCGGCCACGTACGCTAATTTTTAAAAAATGTTTTATTTCTCTCCCTCCAAGCAAGCTCGGGTACATTTCCCCCTAAATTATACCATCATAATCCTTACTCCATCACAGTTTATATGGACGGGTATTAAGACACGGGACGTGGGAGGGAAATAATTTATTTCTGTTTCATCTTGTAAATCAAGTCCCAAGAATTTTGTCAACGACGCGAGCAAACACTCGAGGAGGAGTCTCCAAACCTCCCCACCGCCTTCTAGATGTGCTGACAGCTCGGTTTGTGACGTCACGAGCATTGTCTACAGCTCTAGTACACTTGACTGGCCGCAAGGGGCTCTCAGTGCGAGGCTTTTCTTCATAGACAGATTATTACAAATAAGATTAATTTAGTGCAACATGCGCATGCGCTGATATATAACCAGGGAATTATAGATGTATAGTATTAATATCTGCTTATGTGTGGGTATTGGATTAGGTAATTAGAGATGTATAGAGTAGAGAGACCAATGTGTGAATATTTAGTTAGGTAATTAGCGATATAAAGAGTAGAGAGACCAATGTGTGAATATTTAATTAGGTAATTAGAGATGTATAGAATATAGAGACCAATGTGTGAATATTTAGTTAGGTAATTAGAGATGTATAGAATATAGAGACCAATGTGTGAATATTTAATCAAGTAATTAGCGATGTAAAGAGTAGAGAGACCAATATGTGGATATTTAATCAAGTAATTAGAGATGTATAGAGTAGGGATACCAATGTGGGAATATTTAATTAAGTAATTAGTGATGTAAAGAGTAGAGAGACCAATGTGTGAATATTTAATTAGGTAATTAGAGATGTATAGAGTAGAGAGACCAATGTGTGTATATTTAATTAGGTAATTAGAGATGTATAGAGTAGAGAGACCAATGTGTGAATATTTAATTAGGTAATTAGAGATGTATAGAGCAGAGAGACCAATGTGTGTATATTTAATTAGGTAATTAGAGATGTATAGAGTAGAGAGACCAATGTGTGTATATTTAATTAGGTAATTAGAGATGTATAGAGTAGAGAGACCAATGTATGAATATTTAATTAGGTAATTAGAAATGTATAGAGTAGAGAGGCCAATGTATGAATATTTAATTAGGTAATTAGAGATGTATAGAGTAGAGAGACAAATGTGTGAATATATTTTAATTAGGGAAGCAGAGATGTATGAAGTATAGGAACTCATGAGTGAATATTTAATTAAGGAATTAGAGATGTATAGATTAGAGAGATTCATGTGTGGATATTTAATTAGGTAATCAGATAAATATATAGTAGAGAGACATGTGTGTGAATATTTAATTAGATAGATAGATGAAGCGTTTAAATTAAATGACCGTAAATTTTTAGATACACTAAGGAAAAGGAAACTACACGTTATCTACGATAGGAAAGGTAATGAGAATATTGTATTATTAAGAAAATATCAATTATTTCCTAATAGGTTGACATTAGGGACGTTCAGCTATTGTTTGTACTGCCAGATGTCACTTAGCATCACTCCCACCGCGAATAGGGTGTAGCTACATACGAAACGTTCAACAAGCACTCTAGTGTGACTATATTCAACCGTAACACACACACACACACATCAATGGCACGTGTCTTCTTTGATTTAATTCGCATATTGCTCTTTCGTGAAGGTTCAAGTGGTCTGCGCAGGCGCATACTCAGCTCAATATCTCTGTGTGAAGGCGCGGCAAGATGTTCGGGTAACCTCGGGTTTTTTCGGTTTTCACAAGCGTGATTGATGTGCAAACTCTCGCTGTGTTTTTGAAAGATGAACTAAGTGCTCTGATAGTGTAGCGGGTTCTTACGCAGGTTTCCAGGGTTCAATAACCGACTGAATGCATTGTTAATAGTGTTTGTACCCATTCTGCTTCGTCACCCTCTTAAGGTACGTTTGGAACAAGCGAGCGAATGCTCATTCTCCCCCTCACCCCCCCACAAACTTTGCCTGAATTATCTTGGTGTGAACGTGTAGGGAGCTGTCTTTCAGTGCTCGATTATGTTCGCCCTAATTTGGAATAAATGCTCTAAGAATGCTCGCTTGGTTCGTCTAAACGACGGGAGAGCGCGCGAACAGTTGCGTGGTTCATTCTTTCAGGTTCGAACGCACTCGCTAGACAGAGCGGTTTTATCAAAGGATTCTTTCGTTCGGTGCAAGTACTTACAAGTTTTCCCACCTTCTAAGTAATAATTTGGGATGAAGAAAACATGGATTGGACTAATGATTTGTACCTACAACTTATGGAACATTATAAAGAGTATATATGTCTGTGGGACCCTACTTGTGGAGAATACAAAACTAATCCAATAAAATTACTACTATTATTATTAGCACCGCGTCTTACTACCCGTTCGGGTTGTACGCACTTACGCTAATGTGTAATGGTAGGGTGATTGTGAGAT
>CABFWO010001588.1:133670-163038 GCA_902155825.1 Timema genevievae | reverse complement strand
GTATTTGTTTTATTATAGAAATCAATTATGCCATCCAAACAAAAAGCCAACGTTCGGGCAGGACAACGTCTGTCGGGTCCGCTAGTCATACTATATGTTACAGTGACGTGATTTCACAGTTAATTCGGAAAGCCTACAATAATCTGAGATATTAACTATTTGAAACATTTTCTTCAACATGAAGTCGAACCTAATCTTAGGATCAATTTTGTAACTTTTAACCTACTAAGCTGAGTACTTTAAGAAAATCAGATTCATCCATTAATCTCTCCGAGAACTCCAGAGCCATGAGTAGAAACGACAGCTTCAAGTTCACTGATAGCATCTTCAATTAATTTTAATATATTAGTGTGAGCAACCCAAATTTAAAACAAAATTAATTATTTCTATATGGAAATATCAACCTATGGTGTTCAAATTCATGTCGTTATATATTTATTCAAATATATAATAAAGATTCATACAACTACGGCCAAAATAGATATTACGTCTTTGCCATCTCAGACTTCATGAAACCACATTTGTCCAGACTATGCATACAAAATTTTCCGCTTTCCCAATAGTAATAGTTTTCTAAGTAAATTAACTTAGCATAATTATTCATTTTCACTACCATATTTGCTACTAAAAATTGTATCAATGTCATCTTCACTTAAACATTTAATACTTTTCCTTGGCCTTGTTTTATGATACAATTCATTGTACAACTTTTATGTTTATTTAACAACATGTAATATGATGAAATTACCCTTCTAAAGATTATGACATAAGAACATTAATCACTCTGGAGTATGATGCTAAATCACATAAAATGTATTTCTAGCACTAGCCTCAAACCAGTAAAAAATATTCCTAGTCGAGTTTAATTGTTTAAATATGAACTCTTGTTTAAAAAATAACTGTCACAATTGCACGTTTTTGAACTAATAACTAGCACTTTATATGCATATTGAATAGAGTTAAATAATCATATAAGCCTGCTTTTGAACCTAAATATTTTAAATGTGCACTTTGTTTGAATTGAACCCAAGTCTTTTAAGCAAGTGTTTGCTAGCCAGGGCCATCTTTGTCTGTAATATACGAGTCATCTCAGTTTTCATTACTTTAAAACTATTTATGAAAAATCTTTAATATTTTTTTTTAATGTGAACTTATTTGGTGCGATAAAAATATACTTTCCTTTTTCAAATCAAAAACTTTACTATCATGACATGGCTCTATTACGAGATGTAAAATACCATTCCTTCCTTTAGTATTATAATATCTAGCTCTTTAAATATTCTGAAGTAGTTTCCCAAAAATGGCGCTCCATTTTAATTCCTATATTTCCTTTTTATTGTTTTATTTTAACAAGTAGTAGAAAGAAGATTTTTTTTTCAGCGCGTGACATTTTCTATATTTCAAAAGTTATATAAAAATACTTTCTGGATTCATCGATTCGTTTGTAAAAAGGTTTACTTCAAAGGCTTACTACGATTCCCTATTTTATTTTATAATGCATAACTTTAGCCAAGTAAGGTTGCGAGCAATATACACATTTTATTTCTCTAGCCAAATTCCTTTGGCACTGCTGTATACCTTTTTTTTTTGGCAAAACTTTTATTTTAGCCTATAGAATAGCAGCCCTCACATGACTCCAATCACCACACACACTCATACACATATTCCCACACACACACACATGGTGAGAGAACAAAGCGTGTGTTACCGCCGTTCGTTCCGATCATTGTATGACACGAATCATCTATCGGAGTCTCACCTCCCACACACCCTAACCCCCCCTTTCCTACCCCCATCCCTTAACAACCCCTACCCACAGTACACCGTGTGAGAGCTGTAATTTAATCTGCACTCACCGGGCCGTATAAGCTCTACCCAATGTCCGTGGCGCATTACATTAACTAGAGGCACTGCAGATGATGGAAGTTATTGGTTCGTGATTGCCCGACTCTGTTATATATTGTATGAGCACTATGCACGTTTCATAACGCCCTGACTTTCGACAGACGAAATGAACGACGCTTTGTAGTTATGAGAGGAGGAGGGGGGGACAAGGTGTTCAGTTGGGATGATATTGGGAACGGCTTCTCGGCCATGGGATGGATTCCTAATAGTACCGTAACAAGAGTAATACGGTCACATCACAAAAGCAATAACCTTTAAAGTGTATGTAAAATATTAGGTAGTTGTAGATAAGGCTACAGTCGCACGATTCATGTCTTTCAGTTGTAAAAACTTACACTAACTGTCAATAGTGATAACTTTAGATCACATAGCTTATAGTTTATGTAAATAAAAGTATAGTGGGGGATATTATAAATAATGGAAAAAAATCTCTCTCGTTAGTAGTTCTATTATCTAAACTTTTTTTCTTGTACGTGCTGTTAGGAAATATTTTTTCAAGCTAATGCTTAAACTAGCCCTACTAAGGAAACACCATGAGAAGGGGTATATATATATATATATATAGTGCGTCCTACTAACCGTTCGGATTATACACCTATGTAATATTCCCTCTAATAAGTTAGGGATTGGGGAGGTATCATTTGGAGGAAGTATACCCGCATTTGTGTGGAGGAAGAGTGCAAAACAATTTAGGGAAAACCACCCTCAGTAGACCTGAATGAAATCCAGCCCCAAACTTCCTTTCATCTGTAATACTGCCCAGTAAGTTACTTAATTTAGTGTTGTTCGGTTTGAAACTGTCTTGGTACTCATCAGGGAAACTCACATATTTATCCGCATAAAGTTGGGAAATTTACCCACATCTCCATGGAGAGAGAGTGTGAAACCATTCAGGAAGAAACACTCTCAATACACCAGGACAGAATTCGTACCCTGACTTCCTCGACACCGGCAAACCAGTCTAGATGACCATGAAGTTTAGTCCACGTGCCTAACGATGCGAAAACGTAATAATTATTATTTGATTGTTAAGGTCATACTTCAATACCAAACTTATTGCAATATTATAATAATTATTGTATAATAATTTTAGTCTATAAATAGTGATTCAGTTATTTCAATCTATTCTGTTCGTGAATTATAATCATACCTGCTATTTTATGCGTTTCAGTTCTCGTTGGGTTAAGTAATAACTGTATGGAGATGAAATTATTCTCGCTGGATATACATATGAGCTGTACATTATGAAATATTTATGATATCTATAATTATATTTAAATTATTTGCAGATTAGTCACGATGAAATTATAAAAATTTAATTATTTAAAGATCTGTTGATTTTATACTCTTATGAATTTGTATTATTACGTTTTGTAGAACATAATGCCATTATTTCTAATTAATTTGATTTCTTTACCTAACTTAAGTCATTAATTTTATCTATTAGAACGAATTAATAGTTACAAATATAGATTTGAAATGTCTATTTTATGAATTTTCTTGTGTTTACCGTACCGATCATGTGGAAAATACAAAGAAGAATTTGCAAGTTCAGGTGACCTTGACTAATTATTCTCACCTTATGCAAGCCGTCTTTCTTAGCTTGTCGGTGCTGCTATAGAGGAATGAGGTGGCATTGATACTTGATATTATTTCTAAGAAACTAAAGTTGGGCATCTGCTTTTTATTTTCATCCCATTGTCAATTAAATATTGAAAATTCTCTTATAGGCCTATTGAATATTCTCTTAACTTTGAGATTCAATACAAATTTTGAGAGGGACACTTCTGTTGTTACATCATAACATGTCCTGATATTTTTACATATTGTTTATATAAATATTATTATTATATTGGGTACTTAACTTATCTCACAATCAGTACATTAAGTATTTAAAATTACCTAATTAAAATACAAACAAAACATTGCTGAAAAATTATCTTTGTTTTTATTATGCGGTTTTCATTTGTTCGTTAATTGTTATAGATTCCATCCTTAACTCAGTCGGTAGCGTGTCTGCCTACTGAGCTGAGGGTCCAGAGTTCAATTCTTGGTATGGCTGAAAATGTATTATTGATGAAAATATGGATTTACCCTTTCACATTGATAAATTGACAGCCGGGGACTAGATGTTGTGCCTGTCCTAATCTTTAGATGGATTATAAGTCATCTGAAGCTAAGACAGTATTAAACAAAAATGTTTTTTCCACTTTCCCTTCATGAAAATGCTGGTGCGCTTCCTATAACGACAACCTTCCTACTTTCTAAAATCATTAGTGTAATTAGTAGATATGTTTATAACCCGAAAAGTTTGTAAGACTTGGTACTAAAAAAATGTTTGGATAAAAACCGCATCTGTGGTCACATTGAATAACGCTTCACTGTCTAATTAGTCAGTGTTTTAAGTGACAGGGAGATTGGTATTGGAATCTCTATCAGTTGTGATGAGGGTATTTTTTCATAAAGAGTTTCTCAATCGCTAGCTCCATGCAAATGCAGTAATATCTTCTTTAAAATTTTCCCTACTCATCCTTATTTAATAGGAGTAATTAATATGGGTGTTTAGCCTAATCGAGTACACAATAAACTATCGTGAAGATGAGATATAAAGTGTTCACAAATAAAATATATACATAAAATTATGTTGAGTTAAATATAAAAATGTACAATAATGTTTAATCCCATTACCTAAAATGTTATATTTATTTCAAAAATATATCTAACTATAAATACTCTAATAGACAACATATGTACTTATTTTTCTTTATTAAATGTAATCAATCTACTACGAACATTAATTGAAAGTTGGTTTACGAATATTCCTGAACCTAAACAATCTTTAGAATGTTGATTGTATGTTTACAATTTAAAATTAAATTACTTTCCATTAATTTGTTTAAGTAAGCTACCAACTCACTAAAGCACGTAATAAAAAGAAGTTAGAATTCACAAGAGTAAAAAACTAATTATAAAATATATGTGATTTCTAATAAAAAATATAAAGTAAAATATTTGTTCAAAATTATTTTTGGCTGAGGGAATCAGAGAATAAAGTATCTGAAATGAAGTGTAGATTTACAAAAACCACTATATCATATTATCAGAATATTATTAGTGTTATTTTACAAGTGTTAGTATTTCTATTAAAAGCGACAGCTGTAAATTACGTGATTTGAAAAATGAACGCGTGAAAATAGATCTAGTGACCATAAGCAAAAAAATCGGATGTAGCTCGTCTTAGAATAGTGAGGATTTATTTTAAGATGGAAGTTTTTAAGGAAAAATAAAGATTATTTTAATTTCACAAAGCTAACTGTATTCTGGAGGCCCCAGTGGCACTGTATATTGGACAAAACCACAAAGTAGTTGTATATTTCGATTTTTTTGCCGTGACATGATACTTCTCTGAGTTATCCACATAAAATTATTATGATGATTGAATAAGGATGAGTAAGTTAACATTTTGGAGAAAATGTACATGCATTTGCATGGAGGGAGAGTGAGAAGACATATGGGGGGCCTCAGTACACCCAAATGGAAAGCCTGTTCTTCTTGTCACTGGCAATCCAGTTTAAAACGAGAGTGGCACGTTATACCCTACGATCACTGAAGCGGGTGAAGTGGAGGAGAGGGTGAAATGATTGAATAAGCATCTAATCCGGGATACCTTTGTACAAATTTATATAAGTAGTGAAATCCAGCTACGAGACCCTTAACCAGAGAATTGTAGCGCAATAGAGAAACTTTTTGAACTGTTTCCCGTGTTTAACTGAATTTTAAACTTTTTAAACGTTTTATAACATTTCTGAAGTCATATAACAATTAAATTTTACACAACATCTATTTTTTATAAGAATTATCAACTATTACACCGTATAGAGAGGTTTTAAAGTATTTGACTATGATTGATTTGTTATTTTTTTGAACCTGTAACTTTCTAATAGAGTTTATTATTTCAAGATGGCGTGTTTACAAACATTGATTAATTGCCAGAATTATTAATGGAATAGTATTCCATAATTTTATACCACTTTATTTTTTGTAGATAATTCACCTAAATTATAGAAGATGCTGGGTAACTGCAATCAGAGGAAGATGCCATGGCATATTTAATAAAGATTTTATAGGTCTGCCAAAACCGTGAGGTCATTAGGGGGGGTAGGCAATAAAACAGGTTAGAGAAAATAATGAGGGATATTTGAAGGAAGAAAAGTGCTCCAAGAAACACATAATTGCGGTTAGTAAAAACGGATCAGGAAGCAGATGAGGCTTTCAAAATAAAACTCTGCGGAAAAATTGTACTGCCTTTACAGTTAAAGTAGGAACTAGTTAAATAGTTTCTAGTAATGGGGACAGTTATTTTTGTGTTCTACTCTGCACAGTGTGCATAATGTGGCTTGTCTATTTGCCATTAAAAATAATACTGGGCATCCATTTTAAATAGTACTGAGCAGGAATGGCTTCAACTATCTATGAAACGTCTTCAAGATAGATTACCTTACAGAAAAACTACAGCCACCTAATTCTATCGAACAATAAGATTCAAAAAGGAGAACATTGTCAAATTTTTCATTTGCTAAGATCAGAATTTGATAAACATAATCACACTGTGGACAGAATATTTAACAATATAGAAACCATCCCAAGGGAGATCCCACATATCTTTGCAACGAAAAAACAACAAAACACGTCACTATCGTATCTTCATCTGAACGAGCTTCTCTGGTGAAGGTTGTTACTTGCATGGACGCTAATGGGATGTTTGTTCCACCCATGATTATTTTCCCCTCTGCAGCTGATGAGAGAGGTGCTCCAACGGGTACCATTGCTCCTTGCCAAACTCCAGGATGGATCCAGAGCAATCTACCTACTGAGTGGTTTGAGCATTTTTTTGAAAAAGGAAGATCCAAAAACAGAATCTCCTTTGCTTTTGAGATTGAAAGTGCATTACAGGTATTCTATAAATATGTACGTAATAAATATGGATCTTAATAACCATGTTTAAATTCTGTCTCCTTCGGCATACTTCCCACAAAATACATTTTCTGGACAAGGCCTTTATGACTCCATTGTAAGCCTATTATAGTGAGGTCACTTGTCTTTTGATGAGGGAAAACGGCTGACCTTTAACGCATTTTGCCATAGCTGAACATTTCAATAAGACATATTTGATGTATTAAACAAGAGGAAAAGCTGTAAATGAATCCTTTTCAAGGGCATTTACCCTTCAATTCCGAATATTTTCTATGATTCCAAATTAATTTCTGAACATTTGGAAGATAACTTGTAAAAACAACCATCACCTGTTTCTCTGACTACCTCAGTTCCACTACGGTGCGTAGTTCAATGACATATCTGATCTCATATGTTGCTTCTACATAAACCATTCTTATCTCTCCTGTCTCTCCTCATAATATTACTTCAGTTCTTAAGATGCTAGTGAGGCAGAGAACAAGCAGCTTAAAAAGTTGAAAGTCTCCTATATTAACATCATTCCCTTATAAACAGGATCTGGAACAGTTCGTAAATAAGAAGGCTGAAAGCAACATTCAAAGTTAAGGATTAAAGAAAAAATAAGCCAAGTCAATGGATAAGTACATCTGCAAAAAGCCTCAATTGCTTCTAAGCCCCCAGTACTATAAAATTATCCTACAGAATCAGATTTGAACGAAGATGAAATAAGCTACAGAAATTCCGCTTCCGAATTTAGCATTCCAGAAGAAGTTCCTCCTAACAATGATGATGTAAAATGCATATTTTTCTCCGGGAAATTTTCCAAGAACTCACGTGAGGAGCAGTGGATACAGTGCATGCATGATGTGTCCGTTATGTGCTCATAGCAAATGCGCTGGTTATGAAAGAGGAGTTTATGTTTGTGATTGTTGCTAGTAATAAAAGAGTTGTTCTCCTTATCAACACCAATTATATGCACTGAAACAAAATATATTATTGATGTTTCTTGTAGATTGTCTTTGGCATTTTTCGTTGTATTTCCATTGGTATTCAATATTTGTGACCCATTTCATACTACACGGTTAGGATTTTTTAAGAGAAAATAATTTTTGTTAGTGTCAAATTCTTTTTAAATGGATTCAGTATGACTTATGACATTGTTCAACAAACGCCTTCACAATTCCTTTAATTTATTTAACTTCAAATACCGGCACCAGAACAAAATAAAACCATATAGTATACCATATTTGTATCGTCTCCTTGTTAAATTATTGGACAAAAATGCTTAAATATATTTTTACTCTTTATTTTTTTACAGTGTATCACTAACCGTATGGGTGATACGTATATGTAGTAATTATGATAATAGGCTATGGATGAGGAATGCTTGAATAATAAAAGGGTACCCATTCAGTGGCTGCAAGGTTAAAGGGACCACACTTGCAATAATGTGGACTGCTGGTAATGGAGATGTCATAAGGATGTTTTTAATTAAGATAATTCTCCAACCTTCCTTCATCAAAATGTAGGAACAGTTCCTTAAAATGTTACCTTTCTCATCCATAGCAAATTAGTGTATTCAATACATATTATTACTATCATAACCTGAATGGGCTATAAGATGAAGTGTTAAATAAAATAGGAAGTGTACCCGCATTTGTGTGGAGGAAGATTGTAAGACCATTTAGAAAAAACCTCCTATACACACCCAAACGGAGTTCTAACCCCAATCTTCCCATCATCAGCATTCCAGTCTATTGCCTTAGACCAGGATTCAGGCATATTTTTGGGCCTAGATCAATTTTAAAAATTATCAGAGGTCCCGCGTTCACCCAATGTTCCCCCACTATACTTTTGCTTCATTTTTTGGTCCATAAATCTTATATTTATTACTTTAAGGTAACCTTTCCTCAAATACTTATGTCTTCACCCTTTTATAAAAACTGTAGAATAAATAAACTTTACCTTTTCATATAAAACTACATATTTTCTTAAAACATCTAATAAAATCTACCAATTATTTCTGATCAAAGTAATTTTTATCGAATTTAAACACTAATTGTAAGAACTCGATATATTTGCGAGCATATAAAGCACATAGATCGAATTTGAATGAAGATGTAGTTCTATTACGCGATCGACAGGAAATTGCCGCGAGATCGACCATTTTCCAACTCCTACCTTAGAACATTCAAACACGGATCCAGGATATCCCCCACGTTTGATGTCAAATAACATGAAAGGAATATAATAGTAAGATATAACTAGAATTTGACAAAAACAAAACTAATATTTATGAAGACTTTAAAATGCTGTAAGCTCCCCTAGGTTAATTCTTCTTTTGTGTTCTTCAAAATATAATACTAATAATAGTAGTAGATTAATATCAGGGTCGTACATTGAAATTAAACTAAAATGGTGAATGCATGGTTTAAAAAAAATATAACCCTCTTTTTATTTTTACCAAATGGGTCTAGTGTATTCCGCTGCTGAAAATGTTGCGAGTATTTTAATACATACCCGGGATAAAGCGGGAAACAAAAGAAGCTGGAGAACTGCGGCGCGAGAGAAGAGAGGGGATGTTAAAAAAAATTAAAAAAGTTTAACTCACTTTGAACCACAACTTTGTGAATATAAATGGAGATTATTATTACCATAATCATCATCATTATTACCGCAGGAAATGTTCCATAATAATTGCCTTCCAGTAACTAAAATACAATCAAAAAAGTTGTAATCGCCGAAACTTTGGTTAGCTATAGAGCAAAATCATGTTCCATAAGTTTTTCAAAATCTGATTTATAAATAAGCTTCAAAATAAAAAGGGGACCAAAATAAATATATCCAAATGAAGACTTATATATATATATATATATTCAATTATAAATTTAATACACATTTTATTTTTTGTGCAATATCCCTTAAAACTCTTCTTAATCGTTTATTTTAATACTTGGCGTATAGTGTATGTAATCATTTTATAAATATAATTAGTACTTAATAAGATGTGACTATACCATATTTATATTACGATTGGGCATATTATCTAATAGATAGAATAAATTAATAGAATTTCTTTCACGTGTTCATAGATCATTTTATCTGACCTGAAGTTATAAATTTGATACACATTAAAAATACCTATAAAATAATTGTAATAAAATAATAATAGTATTAATAATAATAGGCCTATAGTAAAATTTTATCATTTTGGAGTGTAATAAAATAATAAGGTTGTATTTTCTAAGGGTTCTCCAAATTCCATTCATCTGAAAACCAAACATTAAGCTATTACTATATTTACATACAGTAGGCCTTTATTATAAACTAAAGTAAGAACTTATAAAAATTGTTTGACCAGATATTACTATCATAATTTTAGTACTTATTCAAAGAAAACTTTAAACTCAATGATAGTGATTTTTACTTTCTTAGTCAGCATAAACTCTTAATCCAGTAAATTTAGGTTTGATTAAAGTTAAAATCATATACTTGACATTAAATTAACCAACTAATTTACTTTTATTTCCAAATTTAAATATTTTATAGATTGTCCTACATTTATTGTTGTTCCCATCGTGGATATGAATACTACCCTGTAAGTGGAACGAACACATTATTATTATCATCATCGTCATGAGGAAAGAACACAACATTAATATTATTATCATATTAATCAATTTGATATAGGCCTAATATAATAATTTCCAACCTAATTATAATGTGTATTTACATTAAATATGATAGAAAGAATATACTAAGGTAGTTTAATTAGCATTTGCTATTGTCAAAGACGTGCCTGCAAACGGTTAAACTTGCATTGCACGTTATCGCTAATGTCCACAGTGATACCACTATGGTATACCCACCATGTATTAAAAGTAATATTAAAAATAATATTGAAAACTTCCAAACAATGAAACTTTATTTTTATTACATACAAAAAAAATCAGTGACCACAATGGAAACCTTCAATAAGATAACATAACCCATTTATTTGATGTTGGTTGTCAATAAAACATAAAGGGGTTTATTGGATGAAAATCATTACAAATCGTACGAGAAACTTAATATTTGTTTTTGTTATTGGTTATTGGAGACTACCCACACGTCTAGTAATTGGCCAGTTTCCTTCCAAAAACGTCAATTGAGAGTATTTTTTTTATGGTCCTCACTAGGACGACTTTCATTGACGATCAATGATCCAGTAAATCATCAATTATTCTCATCCATGATGTCCCAGAGATCTATTTGTTGGTCGATATGGGTGGTCAGAAAGAGACTGGGGTGGGATATAAACCCCCCTGCTTTTATTATTGGAATCCTCCAGTGGCTCATGTTGGTTCCTGATACCAATATTTTATAAACTTTACGGTGCTTTACACAATGGTAGATTATCCTGGTGTGGACAACAGCGTATTACCAGTTTGCACGTGAACATCGGGGCTAGTTTTAAAGTATTGTTTCAAAGTAGTTAAAACCCACTTCTGTTTTAAAGTTAAAGTTCACGAAAGCAGTGATTCCCAAACTAGGCGGTACCACCCTAAAACGGCAATTTTTGGATTTTGGGGTAAATTTTGAGTGCGGCAACTTTTTAAGAGTGTGGTAGGGGACGTTAAAGTTTATATAGATATAATACTAGATTAATTCAATTTTAATTAGAAGTGGAATTATTATCTGTGTTAAGGAAATACAATATCAAAAATGAAATATGATTACATATAACAGCTATACGAACATAGAATATAAAATTTTTAAAGAAGTTTTAGCACTTCATTAAAAGTTCAAGTTAAAATCGAAGAATCAATTTATAAATGTGATGGCTATATGAGCAACAAGAAATGATATATTGAAAAGTTTGGCAATTTAATTACAAGTCAAGGTTCTTAAGTATTAATATTGTAACAAATAATAAAATATTATGAACATCACAATTGTAAACATATTAAAATTGTTAACAATTATAAAAGTTTGATTAGAAAACATGTAAATGACTAGATTTTGGTTGATATGATATTAAAACGGCATATCTGAATAAAGAAATGTGATTGAATAAATTTGTTAAAATTGAATTAATTCTTAATTTATTAATCCCTAGTTCCTTAGAAAGTTTCCATTTTATTGGAAATGTGCTTCTGTGTCTACATGTTTCGATGCAATATTACAAAAATATTACAAAAATAACATGTTTAGTGGGAAATGGCTTCAGAGTTGTGCAAAAACTTCTGACGAAGGCTAGGAATAAACTACAACTATTTTAAAGTGGTGACTTGAGACTAAGACTAGCCAACATTAAATTTGACAGTGCTAGTTTGGTGGAATTTCATAAGGTTCAAACCAGCCGTTGATCAGAACTGTGGAGAAATTTGGAACTTTTAACAAGTGAGTAATTCAGGCAAAGTTTTTGGTAGGGTTTAAATTGAGGGGGCGCGTGAAAAAAACTGCGGTCAAGATTTAAGTTGTGTAATGTGGTTTCATACCAGGTATGGGTTACGTGGACCAGATATTGCATTGCAACAAGTGATTGAGAAATAAATGGCAGTAAGAAAGAAAGTGTATTGTGCATTTGTTGATATGGAGAAAACATACGATTGGTTTAGTTGGAATATGTTAAGGTGATAGTTTTTGTTAAGGACGTATCAGTAAGATAGTGTCAGCGTATTATTAATGGAAGAGTGAATGATTTTATGTATGTGAGCAAAATATTTTGAAAAAAATGGAAGGATAGATAGTGAAATTGACAGACAAGTCAATGAATCTCGAATAATATTTGGTTGTATGTGAATTATTGCAAAAATTGAAATAGTTTCTAAGGAAGCAAATATGACAGTATATAAAATGTGTTAACACAAACATTGTTTTATGGATGTAAAGCTTGGGTTTGACAGGAGAAATAAAAGATCCAAGTTAATGCTGATGGAATGAGATATATCTAGGAAGTAACTGTGGAAGAACTCATTTTGGAAGAGTTAGTATTGAATGGGTGCTGAAGGAGTGTGGTTGAAAGGGAATCAAAGAGGTCAAATTAAAAGAGGCATTTTACGTTAGTTTTTGCGTTTTGAAATGATGAGTTACGAAGCAAATATATAATGGTAGAGTGTGTGGATACGAAGGAAGTGGTAGTATATTAAGAAGGAGTAGTGAAATAATTTAATCTAATGTATTTACATTTTAATTATTTTAAAATTTATTCGTATGTATTTAAATCAATTACATTAACAAATTAACCTAAATATAATTGTGGTTATTTTAAAAGTAGTGAATTAAATATAGTTATACTATCTAATATATAACATTTTTATTTTTTTATTTTTTTACTTAAAAGAATTATAACCAATTGTTGTTAGAAATTGTGTGACAAAGATAAACATTCGGAGTTCTAAGAATACAAGAGCATGTATAGAGAGGGATTATGTTGAAGCAAAGGAATAATGCATGGATAGGGAAGTGTGGAGAATGTTAGGGATGATGGATTAAGGACAGAGTTGTTGCTTTTTGAAATATTTGTATCGCTTTTTGCCTACCTCGTTGTTCTGTATGTATGTAGCTATAAAAAGTCTAGCTTATCTTTTCTTTTAGCCCTACTTTGTTTATTTAGTAAAATTGTTTGACAGGATTTTTAAAATTTGCTATTTTATATTTACCCCAGGTACTTTTATTTTCACCCGATGGTCTTGAGGGAAATTAATCAAAATTTATACAATTTACTCATACATATTCATAATAATGAATTAGATTGAACTAATTAAATTCTAATGTACAATGTAACATGAATACAATTGTCAGAAGTGGGTGCTGGGCTAAAAAAAAAAAGTTGGAACTAATGTTATAAGACGTCATTATTGCAACAGAATCGGAAACTTTTACTTTTAAACATATTACGATCCTGATGTTTTAAAACATGTAATCTCTAATGTGGGCAGCTCCAAAACAAAAAAAACATGAACATAATAAATTTTGGATACATACATTCCTTGGGGATGATTCTAAATTTGTATTCACAATTTTATTTTTATTTGGATATGTAACGCAAGTCTCACGCTTTAGATTGCGTGACCACAATTGTGAATAGCTTCAAAATAAACAGACTCAGAATGCTGACATTTTACATAATACAAATGAAAGAATTAATTATGTAAAGCTGTTTTTTCCCTTCACTTTTTATTATAATGTAGTACAATCTTAAATACGTTAATCACTTGAATAAATTACCAGTTTGTGATGTTAAAAATGTATCCAATATAGTTCACTATTAGTATACGTTGTCTAGTATAGTAGTAAGGCATTTTGTACCCTTAAAATGCCAAACAATTTCAGCTATTGACTTATAAACTATAAAGTCTCCCAAGAATGAACTTTATATATAGCTACGAGATCGTTGATGTTAGTATTATAAGTTTCTGTAATTAATTGAATACATGTAGTTAAAACTGTTTGTTTGTCAATGAAATAGTTTGTTTTTAAATTTTCTGAAACTCTGTCTTTACAAAAAGTGTTGATGGTACTTTTTCTTTCCGCCTTCAAGTATGTCAGGACTCCAACCAATGAGTTTGATTATATGTAGAAAAGGTGTCAAAATATCTTCAGTGATGAGAGGAGTGTTGAATCGAGGAAAACAGGTGTTCAACCCAATTGGGGAGCTTTATGTGAATGCATGGGTACTTTATGATGTTTAAATAATAAATAATGATAATGAGGGTAAAGCATCAAAAATTTTGGGAACATTAGCTTTCCAACAAAAACGAGTGTGCGTTAGAATTCTTACGTCTAGCTCCAGATACCATGGAGCGATGGTTTCACCCATAAATTATTATTATTACTATTATTACTATTAGCACGATAAATAACAATCGCTGGATTTAAGAAGTACTTAAGTATCGAGATGAAATTTTAAAATAAGTTAAAAGAGGTTGAAAAATATCAAATTGATTAATTACATGTATAAAAAAAACACCTTCAGGCAACCCTATCGGGATTAGAACCTCGACGATTCCATCAAGAGAATGGTCAGAAGGGCTGATATCCTACAATATGTTTTAAAACCAGAATATTGGCGTTAAAGTATGGTTTTAACTGAAGCTGGCTTTGGAATACTGTACAAAAGGTTTGGAAGTTCATTATGATCAGTAGGTCCCAGACTTCAATAGCTCATGGATGTTGAATGGCTGGAAATTACAAAATAGAACAAAATGTTGCTGAATGATGCATGTGTGTTTGTTAGATGAACCATTTTAAACTGCCCAATGCTATTGTATGGAGGAAAGCAACGGGGATTTCGCGGAGCTTGTGAGCTTAATCCACGCTGAGTGCGGTAGATTACATTTTGGATGGATGGTTTGGGATAAAATACTACAATAAAAGAAGATCCCAGGTGTTGAAAATCCCGTTTCTTTTGAAAATGCCAATACAATCGCAGATAAAAAAAAGTTGGTATCAAATATTCATGATTTACTACTAACTACCATTTATCATTTGAAATAGCAAATGACTTAAGATTGATTTCATTTTGTCCTTAAATTACTAGTAGTGAAAATTCACAGTCACTATTGAAACAGTTTAATAGATTGCGAATGTATTTTTGTTACATTTTTGACAAGTATATTTCTAATACTTAACCAAATATTTGCTTAGTGTATTTATTTCAAGGCACATATTTGATACAAAATTGAAATAATTGATTGAGATAATGTGTCCATACTTAGTGGTTGAGGACAAAGACTGGGTAAAATATAATTTGAAGGTAGAAAAACTCCCCGAGATTGATTGGCCAAGAGAGGTACAAGGCGGCTATGAAGACTTTTTAGATTATCAGGAAATTTTAAAAAGTGAATACGTTTTTGACCTACTTAATATAAAAATATACTAAAGAAAAATTTGTAGCTTTCTTGACACAACGATGTAAGTTATTTTATTCAAAATAAATTAATAGTTTCTTAAAGCTCTTCATAGTTCAGTCTGATATAAACTAATTTGATACCTTCTTTGAACAGTAAAGACTACACTCTGACTTTAAACGAATTTATAAATTCTAGAAAAAGTGAACAGACGTTTTGATAGAAAACAATAGATAACGTTCTAAATGTGTTATCTGGTAGAAAACAAGAGAATCTATTGATGGAAATACGAGTATATAGACAATACACATTAGTATAAAAGAAGACGCCTTCTGGGAAAGTATATAATACAATATGGTATGCAGATTGTGGATTTTTTAAAAGTATATTAATACACTCTGGTACAAAACAAGTGAATTAATGCATGACTTGATGAACTTTAAATATTTTAGTGAAAAGACTAAATAGCCTATATCGTTTATGCTCTGGATAATATATCCTGATAGAACATTATTTCAAAATATCACGCTTCAATTCTAGAAACATACTCCATCTACATTCTCTAAGTTTGAATCTCGGGACCGTTATGATTATTTCTTGTTAATGTAAATACTGTATTTACTTTATTTGATACTAAGCTACTTCTTCTTAGATGTACTGTACATCTTTCTTAGTTTATAAGTACTTATTTTATAAGGGGCTTAGTTGTAAAAAAAAATCTATTTTGCTTTAGATGTGTCACCCAGCCTAGTTGACCTTTACGCATCCATTTCTAATTAGGTTTGCAATTACTCTCACTAGTAATAAGACTAATGTTAAATTACAGAAAAATGTATTGTATTTATTTTTCAAATGCTACGTGATTTTTCCTCCCCTCATGAGCTATTCGTAATTTAAAATAATTTAAAGAGACAGGCAGGAGAAAGATTTTTTTTAGTTTGGAACTGTATACGAATGACACGGCTCTTGTAGTGGAGTCGTGAAGGGGATAGTAGCTACGAATATTCCTCAAGATATAGTTGCAGCTATAATACATTCATGACCTTAGTTTACTTGGATGACAGCTAAAAAAGTTACTAGAAATAATCCCTAATACATCCCTATGCCAACAGCTGACATATTTCACATTGGGAAACGTATGGTAATGTACGAATTTGATAGTAAACCACAGGAACTTAGGCCAAAATTATTTATATTTATTTAGGACGGGCACAAAGATTATTTATCGTTACACATAGCTTCAAAATGGTGACCGACGAATTTAAACCATGTTATAAAACGTGACGGAAACAATTTCCTTACAATGATGCACCCACGCAGTGGATACAGATATTTTATTCAGATAAATATTTCGAAATACGATAAAATAATCATAAAATAATTTACTATCTATCTAAAAAATGGCAAGTATTTTCTCTTTTCCAAATAATACGATGGCTGTATTAATAGGTATTAATGTATGCACTATAGGCCTATTACACATAATAGATAACATTCCAAGACAGAGAATAAGTACTTTTAATTACGTTTAAAATATTGTTTAAGATTGAGTAAAAAATAAATTATGAAAAGTTACGAAACAGTGTAAAAAATCTTAAGTTTACGTTATTTTAGATGTAAAACATAACATGTTATTAAAAACCTTAACATTTATAATAAAATAGTGATCTTTTACAAGTGTTGGCAACCTCAAACTTAAACATACAATTTTTTAACTGTCATCCAGGCAAAAACCTATCATGAACAGACTCTATTGGAGGATGGTCTGACCATCTGGAGGACGAGTATAAACGTGGAAAAGAGAGAACCGCCGTGATATCTACACGGGAAATAAAGGTCAACAGTCCAGAACAGATACGATTGCTCAGAGAACAGATTAGGTGTGTGTGCAGAGCTAAGTACCTTGGGATTAACAGGACACTAGTTTTATCTTACGACTAAACTTGACCAAAGAATGATCACTACAGATGCTAGTTACCATAGTTTCACCCTTGAACAGATTTTACGCTTTAATAACAATAAATGGTTTGACGATGCTCAAATAGTTGATCAGACAATTCTAGAATATGTCTCGTATCGCAGGTGTCAGGGGGTAGTTAACTCAACTAAAACATGATACAGGAATATTCAAAACCAGCGTTTGAGAATTGTTGGGGACGCACCATGGCAATTACTTCACGTCTTTGATGTAACATTGCACCGAAACTTATTTAGTAATGTATCAAGAGCAACATCCGGAAGTTGTGCTTTAATTATTTCTAAAACAAGGTTTTTACCAACCCCCATATCTAAGGGTTGGGAACAATGTGAATGACCTGTGGGGGTTTCACAAATGTCTCAAAAACCTAATAAAATAATAAAGACACTCGTCCATCAAGGGCTCACTAACATTTCCCCGCAGAGTAATGTGATTGCAAATACCTATAAATATATTTGTAGAACTAATCTTGTTTGGTTATTATTTGTGTATACTAATCCTTATACCTTTTTGGCTGTATTGTACAACACAAAATGCGACAAACTCGTCATATAAAAGTACGGTTACAATTATGGTGTGACTTTTAGTGCCAGTGTATTATTTATTTGTTCTAGTGCATAACTTCTGGAAGCATCACAGCATGCATTTGTATTAGGACTTGAAATATATTTTTGAAGAAATTATGTAAAAAACAATGTGTAAGATCTCCATGATAGGACTTAGTCAACACTAAAACCAAATATCGACCTTCCTGTTGAAAGATGAGCATGCCAGTCGAACCCGCTAGCAGTGGACTCAGTCATGCCGGTGATAGAGTGTAATTGTGATATAATAGTAACTCAATAGAACATATTGCATATTAAGGTCTACTGTCAACGTCGATCAAATGTAGCTATATTATTGTTTCAGAATTGATATCTGTCTAAAGCGACAGATTCAGAACAAATGATTTTATTAATGAGTATATTACAGTATATTTGGTAGCGGTACCACTATATAGTTCTTCAAAAATGAATGTATTTGAACGTGGTTTGTGCCACGTTTTACGTGGTATCATCTAACATGTGGAGATTAAAATTGCAAAACTCCAGCTTAACTGAAAAACCAAGCCTATTTACTCGAAGTTAGAATCTGTAAATTGTTAAAATTTGAAAAAAAAAATGTGTATTACTTTACTATGAAACTTGTACCATGCGTACCTTTTTAAAAATAAATTGAAAATATTTATCTGTTAAATGAAGTGTAATTTACTTCAATATAAGGATTATATAAGTTATTTGCTTCAACAATGGGCCTTGCACATGTGGATGATTGCATTTAGCTTTTAGAAATATGTGCTAGTTCAAAAACAAGTAATAGGTACAGTAAAATCAATACGAAAACAAACATTTTCAAATGTCGACCTCACTGTTAATAATATTCGTCAATAGCAATTAGTGATCTATAATGAGGAAAGAGCACTTTATATTGATTAAGAACTGAACAAATAAGAGTAAAATATTTAATTTTGAGTAAGGATATCAAGGATTTTTAAATATTAATTCATTCAATGAATATTAATCAATCCTCCACTCCTGCATTCATTCTTTGATGCTACTTGCACAATTTGAGCCATTTCTGTTTGAAAAGTTTTAAAAATTGTGTCACTCTGAATTTTCTATTCACTCCCCATGTTAGTAAAGCTTTATTTTCTATAAAATACCATCTCAGCATCCATCTCTTAGAATAAGTGGTCAATAGCATTAGTGTTGAACAAACTGATGTAGAAATTGGGCTATTTAACGTTCACTTTCTGGGAAGACTTATAACTGCAAACTATTAATAAAACAAATCAATTCGATAAGACAAACCACCCAGTCGCCGATTCATTATGTCCTCCTCCCTGTAAAAACAGAAGTACCGATTTGATCAATAATAAACTTATCAATTATGTTGAGAATCGAGCCCAGGACTTCAGTTTATTTGGAAGAATCTATACCAACAGAGCCAAAGTGTCAGATATTATTTTTCTGAGATCATTCTCTGTAATTCCTCTCGTATGAGCGTTAACTTTATTCCAATGGTTATTTTAATTTCACAATTTTTTTTTCTGTTGCTCACTGGATATAAATTGATCATTTTTTTAGCACGCATGAACAAGTGGTGCCAATATAGCGGTTAATGCCCCAGGCGAAGTAACGAAACTGGGCTGAAGTTCAGTTACCTAGCAACGAAAGCTGTTGGCCGTTCTGCTGTAATAATTCAAGTTGCTACATTTAATTAATCAATATGATATTTGGTGTTATTACTGTTTTATATATTTGTATCTATCTTTACTGATATTATTAACCTACATCCTACGTTGAGCGTAGGTTCAAAGGCATCGCTTTCTCAATACATTGGATTGGTTAGGGTTTGACTCCCGGCTTGGTGCTACAGAGTGTGGCTTTTCCTTTAATGGTTTCTCACTCTCCCTGATCATGTAAGTACGTTTTCTATTAGCTCTATCTTTGCCATCATTACCGTATTTGAGTAAATATGTAGACAGCTTGGACGAGTAGTATATATGGCTCTCAGTTTCTAAGATAATGTTTAACTCCCTGTAAAAACTATTTGTAATATGTGTTAGTGTTTCTACTTTTACTTGTGCTCTAACATTTTCCTAATATTCTATCATATTATTTATTACAATTTTTTTTTTGCTCTATGCATTTTATTTAATACATGTAACTCCCTGTAAAGTAATTGTAGATTTATGTTCATTATTAGATTAGTGTTGTAATTTATTTACTTCCTTAGGTCCCCAAATAGGGATTTCATCAAGGCCGTATCCAGCCAATAATTTCAGGGGGGTTTTGGTGGGCACATCCTCCAATTTCTGGAGGCTAGAATAAATTCTAAACAGTTCTAGAAACTATTTGAATTGTTTTTAATGACAACATAGCCCCCTAAATTACGAAGACCAGGAAATTTTCTCAATATTAAACACCTCTAGAAGATCTCTGAAGTGTTTTTAATGGTAACACAGTGACCTAATTTGTACTTATAGCCTACCTTAACTTTTATATTGTTTGAATCATAAATAAAGCTATAATTATTTTGTTCATAATACAATTTCGAGGGGTGGGGGTGGGTTTGAACCCCCAAAACCCTTCCTGACTACGGCCTTGGATTTCATTTAAGAATATTAACTTTTGTGTCGTTTCAAATTAGATGTTGAGACCTTTTGAATTTATCTAATATCAGTTAATTTTACATTATAATCAATGTTTCAATAATTATAATTAATACATTTATTTTAAAGTGAGACAGTGACTTCAATTAAATTCTAATCAAGCTTTTCCAATAAGATTCACATAAAAATTATGATACAAATCTCAAGCATATATGTTTGGTATTGAAGATAGTATCCTGAAGATAAAATTTCAGGTCTGACCAGCTTTTATCCTTATTTTACTTTACTGTTATCAGAGACAAATAAGTATAGATTTTAAAAGCAATAACTTTTTTTACTTTTTAAATAATGTCTCAGTAGGTATTCAGGATATATGCATATCTATATTTAGTTTTTAACTATGCTGATGGGATTGGGTAAGGAACAATTCAGATAAAATATACCTTCATTTGCACTACATATATCGGATACATGATTTAGGAAATAAACACCTCAATACAACCAACCACGTTTCGAACCTTGACTTACCCTTAGTTGGCGAGCCATACTAAATGAACTTGGCATTTATAAAGCTGCCCTACCTGTGAATACACCATCTCATTAATTTTGTGAATTAAATTAACAAAAAATGTCACAACATTTCTTTGAATCCTTATCTTGTTTTATAAAAGACAATATTCTTGTAATAAACCAGTTTTATTTCAACTTATAATTTAAAATTAATAATTAACTAACTATAGTAGTTCCTACTGTTTAAATTGATTATGAAGAGTAGATAATTATTCTGGATAAAAGTGTAAGCTTACTTCTTTTTTTGTTTTTTTTGCATAACGTTCTGCTACCCTTCCGGGTTATTCGCATTTAATCACTCAAATGGTTGGAAGATGTGAAAGGTATAGTTTATATAGAATATATTCGTATTTATATGTAGGTAGAGTTGGAAACCATTTGTGAAAATAAACACCCTCAATACGTTTGGTTGAAATTTGATCTTCAATCGCCTTGACCAGGGCCCTATTACACGTAGAATGCTGCAGCCCTGCAAGTCGCCAAAATTGGTACTTATTACATACACGCTGCTACAGAATACTACCCAATTTTTAACGCAATAAATTATCTAATGCCATAAAGTAAGCAAATAATTATGTCTTTAAAAAGTTGATGTTCTTTTTCCTTTAACCTCTTAGGGGAAATGTTTGTACAGCAACGATCTATTTCTATTATTTTAGAGTCAATATTTACAATTTTATTAGTCAAAATTCATAAATGAGGAATAATAGCCATGCGATAACCATTAGATATACAACTTCCAATAAAATGTTGAAAATTTTAACTGGAATTCGAGATGTTAGTATGAAGTCTTGACCCTTTTAGACCCAATATCGATCTTTTTTATTGGTGTAAATATACAAATGAGGAATTTAATTCTTCAAAAATAATATTATAAAATTTAAAACTTGGAGTCAAAATATGTTTTACGGTAGTCTAGTATAATTTTTGTTTGGATTTGCTCGTGTATATTATCTTGTTTCACATATATAACGAGTTTTGAGTAAATATTTCCATTTTTACTGAACAATGGAGCGAGAAAGTCAGTGGAGGGCTCCGTACCATTTATTGTTGGTAATGGTTTTATGAGGAAGGCCAATATAAAACACAGCTATACTAATTTAGACCCTAGATATTATTTATAATATATTTTATAGTAAAAGTGTAAAAAATGTTTTATACTAAGATTGTAAACCAAGTATCACAACATGCAAATTCAATTATTTCAAAGTGTTTAAATGTGAAATCTAATTCATAACCTAGATATAAAATCCAAAGATGACAGTAATTAAAACAATATCACGGTTTTATGTGAACTCCTTATTAGTAAATTTTTGTAATTGTTAAAGCCAGAATTTTTATTTAGGTTAAGTTGAGGCTGATAAAATTTTGAATTGAGGTCAAAGTTTCCAAGGCTTCGTATAACTTTAGTGAATGTATAGTTTATCTAATTTAACTTTTAGTATAAAACTACCCCTAACTTGGTAGTCGCCGTCGAGTAGCTGATGATAATTTGCCTCCCATCTTGTCCTGAAAGATATCATGGCAACGGAGGCACATAAGGTAAGATAGAGGGCAAGAGTTGTCTCTCTTTCTCACAGACGACGACAAAGTCCAACTTGGTAAGCTGCGGCAGTGTGTTGACGACGTGGGAACGGTATTTGTGCATCGACTCCAGAGGATTCCCTTGTAAAGTTAGGTTTCTCAGTTTATCCACCTTCCTAAGTTTAGAGACCTCCACCAGGCTGAAGATACAATTCCCGTGCAGGTACAGGGTCCGCAGGTTGGGGATTAGGAACAGTTCATCATCGAGGCATCTGGTATGAATCGTATATGCATATGTGTGCTAATTCTGGCATGCAAATTACAGTTCAATTTCCATAGTAAGGGCCTTTTCGAGAGTACAAAAAAAAATCGGCTAAAATTGATAATATTTTACTAAATTAGGCCTATTAGAATTTTTAGCCTCACGTCTTACTACCCATTCATGTTATACACCTATGTACGCTAAAGGGTTATTGATAAGTAAGGTTGAATTTTAGAGAATGTGTATCTGCATTTGCGTGGAGAGAGAATGAGAAAATATTTATGGAAAACCACAATTATTACACTCTACTGGGATCGAACCATGTTCTTTCACACATTGGCAGCATAGTCTATTACGAGAGTGACGCCTTAGACAATATGGCCACCTTAGAGGACTTATTATTTTATAAGTATTGATAATATGTGTCAAAAGTGACAGCTTAAGATAATATAACTTGAGGTATTAATTTATAAAAATTGATCTAGTACAGCTGTCAGATAAGGATGGTACTTCCTATAAAAATCTGACTATACAAAGCGATCAGTGACTTTCTATAAAGATGGTATTGTATATCACCAGATTTAGGTAGGTAGAAGCATCCTTGATTCTGACTTGGCAGATTGGAGCTCGATTCCTGACGGATGCAGCGTCTTTCTAAGAATACGTCTTATTACTCACCCAGGCTATCAGAAAATTTACAATAAAGATGCATGGCTGATAAAAATATAATTTAAATAATCTGTAACCTTATTTACTTGTAGGGATATTGATAAACTAGAAAAACAATTTGGGTACACCTGGGTGGAATTTGAAGACCAAAATCTTCCACTATCGAAAAACTAGTTAATACAAATCTTACCCTCTTATTACTGTGCACAATGGTATGGATTCCCCCATTGTCACCTAAGAACCTTTCAACGAAGTTTATTTTACATCGTGTCTTAGCACCCGTTTGGGCTATCGGCAACGAATGATGCTAAATTTGCTTAGGTGGGAGTGTGTAGCACGTTATAAAAGGGCAGTGCTTTTGCAGTTATTATTTCGAATTCTTGTTTTATTGTTATTAAAATAAAACAAATATTTTTGCAGTAGAAATATAAAGTTCCAATTTCTTCACATGGTGACCGCAAGGTCTTGAATATCTGTCAAGTTTGTCCTGGAATTTAATGAATTTTTTTCTCGCCAATTAAAAAGTTTTTCAACTAAGGCAACTATGCTAACGAAAGATATTTAACAAGTGTTGATGTCATTATGTGAAGAAAATTAAACTCCATATCTCTACAGTATAAGTATTCTATTTATTTTGACCAAAAACAGCTTTTATATAAAAACAGGGAAAACACTGCCTTTTTCTCCCATAATCTGCAATCCCACCTAAAAGTTCCTTTTCATTTAAATCCTTCCAACTAAAAAGTTAATTTGCTGCTAATTCATTTAATTAAGCTATAAGTAAAAAACCTCATGTAAAAACGTATGACTAAACCACAGTATTCACCTTATCTTGTTGAATGAAAGGTCAATCCATGCCAGAGCAAGAGGTTGTTCTAACAAATTATTGACCAGTTCAACAAGTCCTCTCAAGGATGTAAGTTTGTTGTAACTTAGCCACAAAGAGCGGGAGTAATATAGGTTTGTCGGACCGAGAGGTGGACATTTAAAGATCCTATCAGACCTTGGATTTTCCACTTTAATTTCATCTAAACATTTCAGTCTGTTGAAAGAAAAGTCTAGCGGAGAACCCTGTCGAACCTCGTCGATTTCATCTCTGTGATAAGGTTTCTTATCAAATCGAGTAAAACAATTACAACAATTTTTCATGATTTTATGTTATTTAATAAAACCAAATAAGTTTCACTTGAAATTTATTTTATTTACAACGTTGATTAGCAACAGGCTAAAAATAGATTGGCTTGTTGCAACAATGAATAATTGTGATCATTAATCAGTTTATTTGTGGTGGTATTAAAGGGAGTGTGAGTTAATCTAAATTCTTTTTTCAGTTTTTATAACATAAAATAAAATATTCTTATCAAAACCAATAAAATATTGCTTTAGTAGATAAGATTATTTCGATTTTCTAAACAAAATAGTGGGAACAATTATTGAATATTTGTTATATACAGAGTGTCATTTGAAAAAAGAAATATGTAAAGAGAAGGAGTTTTGTTCAAAATTCTCGATGATTATGACCAATATAAAAGAATTGTTGTCATGTAGAAAACTAAACAAAGATATCTGATAAAGTTTTTTTTTTACCAAAATAGTGTTTGTTTTATAAACCACTAAAATATTTTTTTAAATAGCCATTAG
Source organism: Timema genevievae (assembly GCA_902155825.1). Taxonomy (NCBI): domain Eukaryota; kingdom Metazoa; phylum Arthropoda; class Insecta; order Phasmatodea; family Timematidae; genus Timema; species Timema genevievae. The sequence continues at coordinate 137,548 of CABFWO010001588.1, read as the reverse complement.
AAAAGTTTGTGTTCACTAAATGTAAATTTCAAAAGTTCGCAAAATGAAAAATCTGGTGTATTAATCGATATGTAAAATGTAATATTTATTACGGTATTTGTATGATCGTTGAAATAATAATAATTTTTCACGCTATATGATTACACATCTAAGATCTTATTTTCCTTTTTATTAAGTCAACAACCTAAGGTTGGGTTGATGTGATTTTTATCCATCTAACGCTGGGCATATACTCATCCGTTCGGCTGGTTAGTGCTGCCTCCACCATCTGATATAAAGCCCATGTACTAGAGGAGTTAATTGTTGTTGCTTTCCACACCGAATTAATATAAACGAGTGCATAAGGTCTTAACAATTTATAATGAAAATGTATTTTCACATACCTTGTAGGTTTCTTTCACATGCCACAATCGGCATGAGACCAACGGCTTTACTTCCCCATCGAAGGAAGTTGTTCTAATGATTTTTACGGCTCAAGGAAAGTCCGTTTACCCTGAGGCATTCACTTTACCCCAAGACTACTGAAATCTATAAATCTAGGCTATCCACCTTTAATGACAAAACAAAAATCGGATAGTGCTGATTAAAGTAACATTTTAGAGAAGGAAACCATTTAGGAAAATCTACTTTCAGCACCATCGGTAATTTCAATCTCTGACCTATCAGTCTTTGGCCAACAAGACCAGTCAGGCTTGACGCCTTAATACACGTGTCAATTTATGCGGGTAGTAATAACACTTTTCAAGTTCGGTTAACTGAGATGTAATACAGGCTTTTTCTTGAACTAGTCAAATAAAATAATTACAAAGTAAGGAACGGAAAAAAGTATGGTATAAACATAAAATACTTCGTCCTAAGCCTATCTATTATGCTGAAAAAACCAACAAATAATCAATGATCCATAAATAAGCCAAATTCTTCGATACCTCAATGCCTTACTGGTATATAAATAATAATACAAGGGTCAATCTAGGACCTGCTGTATAGCTGTGCGATTGGTTTTAATAAGGCTCCTTCAAGTATAAATTTATTAATTTTAATTAATCTAGATTTTTCATTTGATTACTATAGTAATGAAAAGAGGACGTTTAAGAAAAACACAATATTTATTGACAAATTTGAAGTTATAGTAAAAAAATACATCTATCAAAAGTCAATGTCACAATAAAATTAATAAATATGTACATGGGTCTAAAATGTTTTGGTATATAGTAAAAAAAAAATGTTCATTTAAAAATAAATAATTGGTTATTTTACTAAATTTAATTTAAGAGTTTTAATTTTAAAGCCACTTATTTTTCTGCACATTACAGTTAAGTTGAAAGAGTTATTGATTAGATCATATAGGCGATAGTGTGATATCCAGCTGGTAGTGTAAAAATATGTGAATTTAATAAAAAATAAAAAACTGATCCAGGCCATGGGAGAGATACAGTAATGGATGTAAGTAAAGAAGATAGGGCGAGGAAAGTGTTAGTCATTATTCATAATATTAAGGTATAGATATCAATATTTTTTATTATTTTCTATTTATTTTATCACCTTCATTGCAACTCCTTCCCCCATATGATTCTTAATCTTAATATCTAGATTCTTAACTATAAAATGCCATAAATTCAGTGAAATGAATTATTATTTATTATTCATTATTCCATTGTGTTAGTTAATCTCATTTAAATGTAGGAGAATTGTAGATTTTATCACTCACTTTCTGCAAGTTTTCAACACTATCCGGATGAAGTTAGCAGTCTTGTGAAGTTTATTTGTACATAAGGTTGCAATTGCTCTTTTTTGATAAGTTCCATAACACAGTATTATAAGTGAATTACTTAAATACTCAATAGCACAAACTGATAGAGAACAATTATTGCTACACACCTTAAAATCACTAACTAGTGATCCCGTGATTTTTTCCTCGAGCTCACGATGTATGTAAAAGCGAAAATAAAATATATACCAATTACTTACTTTTCTTTTAGTAGCTGTTGGTTTGGAGGCCAAATTTCAGCTACCTACCGTACCTATGTTTATTGGTTTTATAGTTATAGCATAGATCCACACATACACACACACGCACACACACACGTACAAAAATAAATTTATTCTATTTTTTATCTATATTTTAATGGATGATCATACTTACAACTGAGAAAAAAATTAGTTTATTCTACGTCAGAAAATAAAAAAAATTAATTTACATTTAATAAATAATATTATTTCATGTGAAGGTGGAAAAATAATACAGCTCTAAATGATACGAAATCTTAGTCAAGGTTAAAATCCAAAAATTAAAATGGGAATGAACAAGAATCCTTGTGTATCCATACTTAAATAAAGCATTTGAATCTATCAAAATAAAATCGATAAATACATTATTCAACAAATAGCCCATAAATTACTATTGTTTTGAATATATCACTTAAATTAAGTATCTTAAATGTGTGAAGTTTAATTCTAGTTAACACATCTTACTCTGATTCAAAAGTTGAATAAGCAGCACTACACATTAATTTTTAGTGGTGCACCAAGAAATTTTATTTGGGAGAGGGGGGCGGAACAATCAAGGTTGTGTCCAGGATTAAATTTCGGTAGGGAGAGGGGATTTAGGAGGCACAGCAGCTCGATAAACACCAGAGGCGAATACAATTTATAATTATTAAATGCCTCTGGATGTAATTTCAATTCTTTATTAAGAATTAATAGCCAGAGCTATTATTTATGCTTATTAGTAGGGAATTACTCCACTAGATATCATATTCTGAAAATTGAAAAATGACACCTGGACACGGGAATCGAACCCAGAGTTCCCAGGTTCGATTCTCGTGTCCAGGTGTCATTTTTCAATTTTCAGACTATTTCAATTCTTGTTAATTAAGGAAAGCAATTTCAATAAAGTAATTGAACTTGGTTTGGATAAAATGTATTAAATATTTCTACCCATGTTTTTTTTAAATTTGTAATTTTTGGTGCACTTTAAACATGTTCTTACCTTCATATTTTCCTCTCAAACTGAGACACTTTTAGTGTTTTATTCAAGGAGAAGATTCAGTGGTGACGGGACCGTATTTGTTTAGTAGGTATGGGGCGGCAATAAAAATAAAGATATTTGCCCTCCAATCCAAGGATGCTTTCCAGGAAAATTTTGCCATCAGCTGTCTAAACTTTATTCAAAGGAGTATTTCCTATGAGAATTAAAAAAACTACGATTCTATACGACTTTCAAAGTAGTCCTTGTCTGGCTCTTTTAATTTCAGTTAGTTTTCTCTAGATGCCATTTAAAGTGGTCTTTCCTCTAGATTCTTTGAAAATTAATGTCCTATATGGAATATTCTAATCCTGAATATTTCTTGAAAACTACATGCCCCTAAAAGAAATTTGGTATGGTCCTTATCTGGCATATATTTGAAAATTTGATGCAACTACGAGATATTTGAAATAGTACGCTCCCAACAAATTTTTTGAAAATGTAATGCCTCTAGTAGCTATTTAGAAAGCTGTTAAATTTTTGAAAGTTAATATGAGTTATTTTGGAGGGGTGTAGTACTCTGCTATTCACTCCCCCTTCTCCCAGGTACACCAATGTTAATTTTACACTGTAAGGTGGCAGGACTCTCTTGATCAATAATAATATGGCGCAACGTTAATGACCTTATGGGGGAATAGTTAAAGGTAGACCAACTATCTTAAATAAATGGTACGGCACACCGCACAGACTTTCTCTCTCTTTCTATAAACTCGTAAGATTTCTGAACGGAATAATGTACATTGTATCATCACCATTCCACATAAGAACACGCATAAAATAATATACAATGATATGGAATCAATGAGAAAAGAGGCGCATCTTTGTCCACCTAAGAGCATTTCAAACAGTTTAA
>CABFWO010001588.1:106211-129184 GCA_902155825.1 Timema genevievae | reverse complement strand
GTGCGGTGCTTTAAAAAGGAATAAATTAAGCCAAAGGTTCTATGCTTGGACCCTGTCCGAACAAATATTTAAATTGAATATTTTTATAAATAAAACGTAAATAGAAAAAAAAATATTGCTTTATTTATCTCACCTCAAAGTGAAAATGTATATGCAACTGGAAAATACAGGATGTTCGAAAAGTTACTGTACTGTAACACATAACCTACTTCATTGCAGTTTTTCCTATAACAGATGTTGGAAATCTCACCCCCCCCCAACCCCACTTTAACTCACCCTTCTTGCTCACTTATGTGTGGGCCAGCTGGATGTGCACATGTCTGCTGTGGTCGGTGTCTTTGAGATAAACTAGATGCAAGAGTTCCGAAAATATTGGTTGATTTATAAGGCTCTGAGCCTCAATTATTCCAGAAATAGATTTATCTATATAATATAATTACTGTGACTAAACTGTGATTACTTAAAAAGGCTTTTCTTAACACAAATTAATTTGTTAACCTACTTATTTACACACTTGATGGATTATTTCAATAGAATTTTCTTAACCATAATTTGGTCACTTTAACAGACTTGTATTCACACTAATCTGAGTACATAAACAGACTAGTCACAAACACTAATTTGATTACTTTAAGATACTTGTCATCCAACTTATTTTATTACTTTGAAAGACTTGTCTCCACACTAATTGGATTACTTCAACAGATTTTTCAACCCACTAGATTAATTTCTTTCAGCAAATTGTCTCCAAACTAATTTGTTCACCTTAGCAGAATTGTCTTCACACTTATTTGATTAACTCAATATACAATTTAACAAAATTTTACCGACTTGTATCAACATTAATTTAATTAATTCAACAAACTTGTATCAACACTAATTTGATTATTTCAACATATCTATCTTTAAACTAATTTGATTAAGTACTTCAACGTAAATATTTATTATTACTTCAACAGTTTTATTTCTAAACTAATTTAATCACTTCAACATACTTATTTCTAAACTAATTTTTTACTTCAACATATTTATCCGTAAATTAATTTGATCACTTCAACAGAACTGTAATCACACTGATTTAATTAGTCGTAAGTACATGGGTGGACAGTTGACCAGTTGACCCCATACTAGACGTATAGAATAGGAATGGGAAACTGTCGATTGCACTATGGATGGTATCTTTAGTCCTCACTATCGTACACTATCGATAGTAGCCACATTGCTATCGATAATGCTACTCCTGAGTTTGAGAGTTTCAGAAATAAATGTTAGAAAAAGGGAGTTGGGGCTTGGAGCGTAGCGATTTTATGAGAATTTTAATGCTTACCTATATTTCACCCAATTAGTTTGTTCATGGATCTTCGTGTTCCAAAAACTACTCTTTCAGTGAATTATTTGGATGGGGGAATAACTTTTTCGTCAACCTGACAAATCTGATTTCCTTTCTTTTCACCATTTAGTGTTCACCATTCCTCACTCAAGTTTAAAAACTTCGGATATGTGGGAGTCTTTGAGGAAAACAAAGTTGGACTACCTACTGCTAAGTGTAAAGTGTTAAAAACATACTCAATTACGTCTAGTCTTAGAGACCATCTTTTGCGCTCTCACAAAAGTGTTCACAGGTGAGTTTAGTGAGTACGGTAGTTAAAATGTAAAAATGTTGTTTTAAAATTATACCAAATTTTTTTAAAATGTATCTTTTGTAAATATTGTTTTAGTTACAAAATTCAATATCAGTATAGTTCTATTCCTAACTCTGTTTATCCTCTTCCACTTTTTTCAGGCCATTTATGATTGTAGGAATCTGCAACTAAGAATCGAAACGACTTCGTTTCATTCTGATCGATTAAGTTTATATATATTATAAATTGTATTCTAAATTTTAACAACACCGCTATCGATAGCCAGGTTCATTATCAAAAATATCGATAGTACTGACTATCGATATTTTACCAAACCTACACGAGAGAGAGAGAGAGAGGCCAGATTAGTCTAGTGTGAGTCTTTGATCAGAAATGAGAGGTTTCTCATAGTTGATAGAGAGAGCGTGTTGTAGAATTTGATCCAGTCTTGAGTTAAGTACTGGCAGACTAGTGTACTGAGGACCGGTATTGGAGTGACGTATGTGCTGTATTATACTAACAGGGGTTGCTATGGAGGTACGATAGTTGTGTGAGTTGCATGCCAAGAGAGATATAGCTCGGGAATGCGTAAAGGGAATATGTAACATGCGTGATGTAAGTAGGGACCTATTATATTTTAAAACTGACTTATTTAAATTAATTAATTTTATTATTTTGTGTCATTTATTAATATATTTATTTATTTAATTATTTTTAGTATCGCGTCTTACTACCTGTTCTGGTTATACGCCTATGTGCTAATTACACTAATGGCTCAGGGATTAGGAAGGTTTAATTAAGAGGAAGTGTACTCACATTTGCGTGTAAAGTGAGTGAAAAACCATTTGGGGAAAACCACCTTCAGTGAGCCCAACCAGGATTGAACCCCGGTCTCCCCGTCTTCAGTGGTCTGGTCCAACACAAGAGTAGCTCATTAGACCACGTGCCCACCGAACCAGGTTAAGTGTATTTATTCATCCTATTGAATTATTTTAATTTTTAAATAATATGGAGTAATTTTCCTCAATGTTCTCTAGTATTTTATCAAATAATTGTATGGGTTTGAATATTTCATGTATGTTTTCATTTATATTTCATTTGTAAAGTAACCCGATCACTAAATCAATGTATATGGTTCAAGTGTACAGCAAAATATTAAATCTTCAGTTTTAATAAATTGAACATTTGAGCTACCTATGGTTATATTTTATATTTATTTATGTATGAATGAGAAGAGTACCATAAAAAGAGTTAGCTCGGCACTGATTAAAACCTTTTCTGCCTTCACGTGAACATGATAAATTTAAGCCTTATTACTTGACCCACCATTGCGGGTACGTACTCTAATATATAGTTATACCATGCTTGCGTAAAATGGGCTACATCACAGCTTAAACTGGAGCAAAGTTTCAACTGCTCAACATCAAATATAGTAGGAATTTGATAGTAAATAATTTAAGACACTATACTTATTTATTGGTGAGTAGTATTTATATTATTTTATTATAATAATGATATTATTTGGTAGTTATTTAAACTATCTCTCAAATATGATTGACAAGATTAATATCATATGGCATGAAGTAAAGACATAATAAAAAGTTTTGGCATCCTTTTAGGGTGTGGGGCGGGGCTAGTGCTCTAGATCTTGGCCATTCAACCTTATCTTACTTCTGCTTTCCTGGAGTAAGGGGAATTTATTTCTGAGGTGGAGAGACCATTAAGGTGAATTCCATTATACCCAGATGACAACAAAAAAGGCATGCCAAGGAATGGAAAGAGGCAATTGTGATAGAACAGCAAATCTAGAGGAATGGGACGTGATGATTACTCCCAAACTATAGTAAAACCTTCAACTATCAAGATAAGAAGAACATCACAACCTTAACCTGGCTCTTCGTCACTTAGTAAGGCAGAGTCATGAGAGGGTTAACACGATAACTTTTCCAACACCTGAGGCACAGAACAGAATACAGCTAAAAGCGGCCAAATTACCTACATATATATCCAAATTAAGGGAAATTGTAGACAAAATGTGTAATAGAAGGAAGGAAGAGTGGGATTTGGAAGAGGTATGTAAGCACCTTGTTCAAGTACACGGTCGCACCACGTTCGATGCAAAAGCGAAATGGCCGAAATGTTACATTCACACATACCATCCGTGATGGAACAAACAAGAAAATAGGAATCAAAATAGTACAAATGAATGCGATGCGAAGTTCAATCGTGATGCAAAAAGTGAGGAAGGTGGCAGAAGAAAAGACGTTGGATGTTGTGTGCCTACAGGAGCCCTACAGCACCAGAAACGGAACCACCCCGCACATGCCAAATGATGCCAGAATTATATTGAATGGGAAGGTACCACTGATTGTCGTTATAGTGCTCAACAGGCACATAACAGTAACAAGGATTAATCAAATTTACAATGAGAAGATCATATGTTTAGAAATTCAAACTGGGATCAGTAGATGTTTACTAGCTAACAAGTATTTTCAGTTCCAAGAGGAAATATAACCTTACATAGAAAAACTAGAACATTTAGATGAGGCATTTGCTAATATACCGGTTGTATACATGATGGATGCAAATGCCAGGTATCCACTCTGGCATAACAATGACATAAGAAGGGAAGATGGTAGAATAAGAGGGTATAGGATGTATTAAAGAGGTAAACTACTAGAGGATACAATAACAACAAGGCATCTGGAGGTGTTAAACCAGCAAGGAAATTCTGCAACGTATGTAGGAGGGGCAGAAGCCAGCTCAAACATTGATGCCGCCTTGTATAGTGTGGAAGCAAGAGAACTAACAGGGAACTGGCAAGTGCATGATTGTGAAACAACCAGTGATCATAATCTGATAAATTTTGAACTGGGTAAATAAGTAGACAGGGAAAATGTAGGCATGTGACTCCTCTACAACTTGAAAAAGGCAGATTGGGAAAAGTTAAGAAGAGAGTTGGTAATACCATAACCTGGTTCGCAGGGAGACAACATAAATCTAAAAGTGAAGGAAATAACGTGGGCCTTGCAGACAGCTATGAGGAAAGCAATACCAGTTATGAAGGAAGTCACTAGATGTGTAGGAAATCAACCATGGAACGAACAAATCCAAAAGCTACGTGAGTATACAAGGAGAGCAAGACGAGAATACCAAATATGCTTATAACCAGCAGTAAGACTCATACTATTGAATATATACTAGCAAAGGAAGAAAGAATTCGAAAATACAATGAAGATTGGTAAAAAAATGTTAGCTGGGAAAAATTTGTTTAATAAAAATTGAGGGAAAATGCATGGGGTGTACCGCTTCATATTTCAGCAGGGAAAATCTGAACCCCAGATGTTATTTCAACACTCAAGAAATCAGAAGGAGGAAGGACTAACTGCTGGGAGGAATCAGCTAGGCTACTAATGGATGTGTTGCTCCCTGAGGATAATCCAGAGAAAGGGTATGAGGAGAACGAAAGAGATAAGCAGGATATGAAAATTGCAAATAATAATGAAAACGTCATTGTGGAACCAGTAACACAAGACGAGATTAAAAGGTTAATAGCAGGAATGGTAAGAAAGAAGGCACCTGAACCTAATAGAATCAGGGAATAGGTGATTTAGGAAATCAATGTATAGATAGAAACCTTTATGGCCCAGCTCATGAATGAGTGATTGTATCAGGGCCAAATCCCAAATGTGCGGAAGCGGAGTGAAGTGATAATTCTGAGTAAGGGGGAGGAAAAATATTCGCAACTCCAAAGTCGTACAAACCTATATGTTTGAAGAATGTATGTACAAAACTGCAGGAGAAAAACATAGAGAGGAGGTGAGAATGCACTCTCAACATTACGGCTTTAGGAGAGGCAGGTTTACGGAGGATGCTATCTGTGCTCCTATTAGCTTGGTAGAAACAGGTATGCAAACCTGAGATGCCCTGGAATAACAATAAGCAAAAACTAACAAAATGATGCCCACAAGGATCGGTTAGTGGTCCGATATTTTGAGACTTGGTCCCGAGCCTGGATTGCTGGAGATTGAAGCACTCCGTTAAGTGGTGGGGGTGGTTGCTTTTCTAACGACTTGGTGATAGTGGTGGGGGTAAGTTCGAGGAGGAACCTGAAAGAAAAAGTAATAAAGTACTGAGTGGATTGGATAAATGGCGTAGGAAAAAATATATTCAGTATGGCGCTGACAAATACAACCTACATGCTGCTCAGGGGAGTAATTAAGAGAGATCCTATAATTAAGATATCAGAACAAACAATTAGAAGGAGCAAAACAGTTTGATACCTGGGAGTGACGATTGACGAGAAGCGTAGCTTCTTAGCTCACACGCACAACGTATGCGGGAGATCCTTGTGGTTTATGAATGGTATAGCCAGTATGAGGCAGCGTAAGTTCCATATGCCCTTAAAACAGATTAGTTTATACTATTAGGCGTTGCTGGTTTCCATAGTGGGATATAGAGCAGGAGTGTGGGCACAACAACTGAGAGGGGACAGAGCTAAAAGTAAACTCAGAGGCCTTCAGAGGAAAACTCTCATGAGACTTTCTGGGACCTATAAAACTCCACCAACAAACTCGTGTGTCACCCTAGGTGTCTAGCCCCTAAACTTAGAGGTACGAAAGAGGGCCGCTGGATATTGGCTTAAAAAAGGGAACCTAGACAAAGTAATAGAATTAACAACCAATGGTATACGTACCAAGGATGATATAAGAGAGACCCTCCTAAGAGAGTGGCAAGCAGACTGGAAAGAGTGTACCACAGGTAGAAGGACATTCCAGTTATTTCCGAACGTACAAGAAAGACTCGGAATGAAGCATCTTCAACCTTCCCAGGGACTTGTCCACTATATCACAAGGCATGGCCCCTATCGAGCATCCCTCTTTAGGATGAACTTGAGTGAAACCAGTCTTTGCTGTTGCGGAGCAGAGGCGACTCCGGAACACGTGACCTTGGAATGTATATTTACTGAAAGGGAAAGAGCGGAGCTACTAATGCCTACACAGGCCAATGCCATATGCCATATAGTGAGGGATGTGGACCGGTGGAGCTACCTCAATGTGATAGTGAACAGGGTATCGAAATCAGAAAGGTACAGACATATGGACGAACTAAAAGAAAGAAGAAGACAAAGGCAGGACCAAGACTTGAGACAAAACAGACAGGAAGAAACAACAGAGGAAGACGTGACGAGTGAAGACGATGGAGACGGAGAAGGAGAAGCAACATCAGACGTGACGATAGAAGACCATGGAGACGGGGAAGTAAAAGCAACATCTGACTTAGACGAGACTGGTGAAACAAAACACAGGAAGTGTAATAAAAGGGAGGGTGGACTAGATTTTGATGGACTCTGGATAAATCTAGAGCTCTAGCCGAGGAAAGGCTTCTCAGGAATACCATTGATGAATACCTATGATGAACCAGGGACTCCTGGAATACCAGCTAGGGGAGAAGGAAAGTAAAGTGGATACAGATGAGACATCGGAATTTGTTCCTTACTTGAAGAGTTCTGCTAGCTTGGAAACAATCGTGATGCTTGACTGTAGCTATCGAGCACCCCTGGGATGTCAACTGGCTTAGGTAGGAAGTGACCAGAGAAGAAAAAGAAAATGAGACTCCCTACAAGGAAAATATATAAACTGATTTTGTAGATGATGTCACTAGGTATAAATTATATTAAGTTAGATTTAAGTCCAAATCAGGCATATCAAAAGGAAAAAATATATATATAGGCAAAATAACTTCAATACGGAAAGAGGGACAAGTATAGTTATAAGTCTTCATAAATTAAATAAGCTTATGGATATAAGGTAGACAGAGCTGCTAACAGGCACAGGTCGAGGTAAATTGGTTATGTTCAATAACAAGACAAGTAGTTTTAATAGTAGTATATGTTTATATTCCTTAATGTTTATATGTGAAAATTTTATATTAACTATATAGAAGTCATATTTTAATATGAAAAGAGCAGAAAAGGTTCAGATTTATAGTAAATAAGATGTCAGGACTGATGTATAAGGAAATTTAAAATATAAAATCCCCAGATGAGAATGATGATGATGGAAAGCAGATGGGACCTATAGTTTAAAGTAGTTTCCGAACCACGGTTGGGGCCTGGTATTACATACATTCACAGAGCGTGAAAGCAAACACTTTGCCAGAGGTGAAAGAAGTGTTGGGTGGTCAGATAAATCTGAGGTGGGACCGGGATTTGAATCCTGGGCCCTTAACACACCTTTTTAGATGTAAAAAGTGTTTTTATTTTGATGCTTCCTAGAATATTTGATAGAGTGTTCTCCTTTAAGAAATTTAATATAGAATGCTGGCAAAGTTAGGGGTTTCCCACTAATGTTTCATTAAACATTCCCTTTTGTGTGAGCATAAATTAGAAACAGCCCCTACCCCCTCACTCCATGTTGAGCACGCGTGGGGGAACATGTAAGAAAAGATTGCAAGGTTTAAACTCCGGTACTTTGTTTGGTAAACAGCTTCTGAAAGAGTAACTTTACAATAGCTCTTTAATCTCGCGTCATTATTTTGCGGCCTCTGAAGGATTTGACTAAAGAGTTCCTTCACTGTATTAGGAGATAAGAAATATTAGGCCCAATTCAGTGGCCAAATGGTCTAAGGCATCTCTCTGGTGTTAGACTGATCTGCTTAAGACCGAGAGAAGGGGGTTCGAATCCCGGTCATGTTTACTGAGGATAGTTCCCCCTGATTGGTTTCCCAGTCTCCTTTTTCTACGCGAATCTAAATAGATTTTATATAAAATGTTTCCTTCTTCATCCCTACCTTATTATGGTAGTTATCATATATAAGTGTAGCCTGATCAAGTGTTAAGACGTGCTGATTAAAATAAGAAAATATGTTGATGGAAAACTAATGGCATACTTTAAAAACTACATTCCGACTTACTTTAGTGCTGACACGGGTTGCAGACGTCCAGATAGCCCACTCTATTTAATAAGTTGTTTTTTGCGAAATTTTCTTTATTCTAAATATAAGATAAAGCTCCAAATCCCTATAGCTTTAAAAAAAATCTAAAGTTTAAAAATTAATAAGGTGAAATTAGCCTATTTTTGACAACGCTTAATGCAAAATGACAAATTTATTAATTTAAATAAAATATTTAAAAACAATAATCTACTATTACTATAAACAAATGAATTAATTTTTTAACGGGTTCATAAGAGTACTTTTTAGGAGATGTGAAGATTTTTTTAGGAATTCTTGGTGATTCATTGCTGTTATACCCATAAGACCATTAAAACCATATTCAATCATATTAAAAAGTTTTGTTAAAGCTTTGCTTGGAATGACTTTGCTTGAGGGATAAGTGTTTCCCAAAATTGATTTACATTTTCTCAGAGCTGTGACATGTCATTTATAAAAAGCTAATTTAAACTTTTGAATTAAAATGGATTAAATAGCCAATACTTGGTATTTACAGTTATATTCACATATAAATATCATACTCTTTAGATTAAAAAATGGCATCTTGGTACAGAAATTAAAACTAGGACCTTTGGCTTTGTACGTCAAAACTCTTACCTCTGAGCTATCCAGAATTTGTCCAGTGCTCAAGGTCATTGATCAATCAAATTTAAGGCAGAGTCTGTGATTAACGTGCAGAAATCGTCAGCTACCTATGAGCGATCAATTAAAGACTCAATCTATCAGATAACACATCCACCTTCGACTCGGGAGAGCTTAGTGCTGCCAACCTGACAACTTTATGAAAGCGCATATCATGATGGAGTAAGTACAGCTATCATTAGAATATTGTCAGCATAAATCCCTCCCAAGTCTAAGATGGCTGCTTTTATCTGATAGCCCGCGATCTTAATTGATCGCTTATATGTAGTTGACGATTTCTGCATGTCCATCACAAACTCTACCTTAAACTATGAGTGAGGACTGACCCTAGGCATGGGAAGACTCCTGTACAGCTCAGGGTTAAGCATTTTGCATTCTATACCAAGTGTCCTAGGTTCAATTCCCATGTTTAAATGTAATTTTTCAATTTAAAGAAGAATAATTTTCTTTATTGTTTTATTATAAAACTAAAAATATAATGTTTTAATGATATAGGGCAATTTTAATATATTTCATATTCATGATGGCTCGAACCATAAACAAACCACTTACTAAATAATGCCGGACTTCTGAAAGTCTACGGCATGTCTCAGCGTTTCGGTATGAGTCCCCTTATGGGGTGGCCCCTGTATAATAGTATGCTGACAAGCTTAAAATAGATAAACAAATATAGCGAGATGTTTTTTATTCTATACTTTGATCATTTAATATGCCTCCCTAGATAAGATACATTTTATTACTTTTTGACACACGATTCATACAACAATGCTAGTATTCTGTTTCACTCTATCCGCAGTCTCACAAGTTTCTCTCCCTGTTATCAACAAGCATTGAGATATAGAGGGGAGTGAAACAAAAGTAAAACTTATGCTGTCTAAAATTACCACGAAAATATCATTCTAGTTTGTGATTCCTGTACCACCTTTTACTTCCAGTTTGGGTAGTTTACTCCTCTATACTAATTAGGCTAATGGGTTAGGTGTGAGAAAGGTTGAATTTAAAGGAAGTGTACATTCATTTGCTTGGAGTTAAAGTGTTAAAACATTTAGGGTAAACCACCCTCAGTAAACCCGACTGAGAGTACCACTATCTCCCCGTGATCGGTAGGCGGGAGTGATGACTCAGACCATGCTGCCGCCGAATACGGTCCGTTATTGTTATTTGGAAATATTTAAACACATGTGTATTGTATGAAGGATTGTGGTATCGAAAGAAAAGTATCAATACTGTACTTATTGAAATAATTGGAAGAAAAATATTGATATCGTACTGGTATCGAAAGAAAAGTATCAATAAAAGCAAGTATCGGTATTTAAATTTCAATCTGTAAAAATGTTTTACCAAGAAATAATATTTTGCATCATAATTGTATTTTCATATGTATTCAAACACTGAAAATGTTTATAGTTTGTAATATTTTAAAACAAACTTCAAAAGATGCTTTTTCACTATCCAACTTCTTAAAAAAAAAATCCATAATTCACTTCTGGGAGGTGTTCTTTTTTTTAACCACATACATCGTTCCTATCAAGAGAGATGTTTAGTTACTGAAAAACAATAGAAGATGCCCTGCCCTGCTTCATCTGCTTAAACAACGCACATAAACCTTTCTGCTTCGTTTGCTTGAAGAACTCTTAAGTTGAGTTAGTTCATTGAGCTGTACAAAAGCTTCTTTTTATTAGTTTGTGACGACCGTGTTCGTTGAAAAAGAGGTAGTATACTGGTCTTCAATCGCCCAGTGCGTTGCCTTGTCAGGAATCAGGCTGTATTGATATAAAAAGGTGATAAAACAGCTGTTAATTATTATGATGAGCTAAAAGAGAGATAATTCTAGAATTTCTTCTTGCATGTTATGCAAAAAATGAGTGAGAATTTAGAAATAGTGCCATTTGTTCTTCCTCCACAGTCCACCCTAGTAAATATTTATTCCCAGCAAGAGTGAAGATAGCAAAAATATTGTTTCTTTCGATACCGATCCGATACTGGAGAGCGAATACTAATATCAGTAAAAGTGTCGGGGGGAAAATATGAGTATCGAAAGGAAAATATCGATATTAGTAAAGTATCGATACTTTTTTCACATCCCTAATTGTAAAGTAGTTTATTATACTTCTTGGGAATATTTTTTGAATTAAAATTACAATCCTATTTCATAATTTCTTGTAAAAGAAGCATTTTAGAAAAATAATAGAGCATTATCTAGTTATTATGAGAGTGAAATACTTAAAATAAATGATACTCGTGTGTAAATATTATTAATTGATCTGTTAATATAAATTTATTTTTGTTGAACTTAATTCCATTGTCAATATATTTGACTTTTACTAATCCAAGCGACATGACTCAACACTTGTTTGACCAATTCAACAATCATGCATTGGCGCCAACTTGACTACTTCAACATATTTGCATTAACATCAACTTGACTACTTCAACATGCATTTATCTAGACTAACTTGACTACTTCAACAAACATGCAACGACACCAATTTGACTATTTTAACATACTTGAATTGACCACAACTTGAATTCTTTAACATACTTGTCTCAAAATTAATATTATTAATTTAACAGATTTGTCTTAACTCTAATTTTAATAACTAAACATATTTGTGTCGAAACTGATTTTATTAATTTAATATACTTTTCTCAAGCATTAATTGATTTCTTCAACAGACATGTATTGCCATCCATTGGTCTACTTTAACGGGCTTACAGCTGACTTCGGTGGTCTTTTTGTAAAGTGCTTGCTTCAGACCCAAATTCATGTGATCACAACCAGCCAGGGTCAACGGATTTTTCTTGAGCGATAAAAATCCATAGCACAATTTACTTCGGAGGAGAAGTAAAGTCGTCAGTCATACATCGATTGTGGCATGTAAAAGAAACCTGAAAAGTATGTGAGAATACTGTCCCAGCAAAATTGGTAAGCCCTTTCAATCTCACTCATAAAAATTATTGTGTGCTGATATAATCATTAGGTTCAAAAAGTGAAAGTTAAATACGTCAAATAAAAAAAAATTAAAACGAGCTTATAGCCTGCAACGGCTATAACAATAACAAAGGCGTGAGACTTATCTTGTCTAGTTCACTGATGGCGGAAGTTGGAGTAAAAATTTTGGGCTTTTGGATTGAGGTATTTTTTTTTAATTTTCCCCCCGTTTATTTGAGGTATTTAACGTGCACCCTCTAAACTAATTTATTATATCGGCAGACTAACTATAAACTATATTTAATCTAAAACAGACACAACACCCTGTCCCCAGCTGCCAATTCATCACTGCGAAGGGGGAAACCCCTACTATTTCACTTAAACTACAATACATTTTTCGGCTCTTCAAGGAACCTGGAACCCCTATCTCAGTAGAAAAATACGCTACTGACTGAGCTAAGTTGTCATACGTGTTTCTAAATAATTACTCAATCACCCTTTACGTAAATTCTGGTACAATTCTTCTCAAATATTATTTCTATCCCTCACTTGTTAGTGCAGAAAAATCTAAAGGAAATAAATCGTGGATAATGGTATAGCAATGATAAGAATCTCAATTTTAATTTCGCATCTGACTTTAATTTTAAAAAAAAACTACTGTGTTTTTCTCAACAGTCACAATATTATACAGTAATTGTTAATAAATATAACTCTATCCCTTCCTTATACAAAACAAAGCAATATANATATATATATATATATATATATATATATATATATATTTTTTAGTTACTGTACAATGTCAGTGAATCATAGTCCCCAAATACTAATTACACCAACATAAAATGTGATTACTTGCTGTGCTGTTGTCGCATATGACAGCCAACTCATGCTTTGGTAATACTTGTTAGTGGTTAGGTAATTACAGCTCACCACCACGTCAGACTGTCAATGTCGACCACTGATAACAATGAAACTTGTTTTCCAGTAGTTATGTGACGTGGTCATACAATATACCCTATATACCTGCTGGTACGCTCTGTTACTGTAGTAATGTCAATGAATTTATACGACAAGGCATAGGGCTCAGGAGAAAAATCGCCCAAGCCCATTTTCTTGCTTGCCTAAATCACAGATTTGTAAATATTGTACAAAGAAAGTGTCCAGTTATTTATTGATTTTCAAACCAGTTTACAGCCAAAGATCTTTTTTTTAGAGACCTTAAATAATTTTAATATTAATTTTGATCCTTGTAAATTATAGTGTCAATACATTATAGGATTAAATAAATTATACGGTTGGGCAGCAATTGAGACACTACGATCTATGATTGGCCATTGGTTGGTGATAATTATGATGATATTAAAGTTATACCAAGTAATGATTTGTAAGTGGGCGATGGTTTGTAGTTGTGTAGTTTCTAGCACTCACTTTAATTATAATAGCTCGACTTTATTCGCACACTTATTGAGGGTTTCACTTATTATATTAATAAAAGTGCAACGGTATGCATACACTTTACTTCGTAAGGAAACTCAATCATCAAGCTACTTGAAGTGGTCCACTTGAACTATTCTAAAACCAAGCTGGAATAAGTCCTCTTCAAGAAGTTACTCGATACAATAAAGTTTACAGTTAAAGTCCAACCAGACCTCAGAAAGTTAATTTACAAACAAGTTCACTAACTTGACAATCTTGTGAGTCTACCATGCAAACGTCGAGACCAAGTCTACGGGCGACTAGAATGTTTCAACGAACAAGTTTGGGCTCCATCCCAATTAGGAATCCCTCAAGTTGAAGTTACTACTAGAATAAGTTAAGTAATGATAACAATAAAAACTCGAACACCAAACACCGGAGCTTTAGCCCCACAGGCGTTTTTTAGGACGCTGTCTAATTTAGCTAAATAAACCTAAAAATTCAAGCTAAGCCATACCACTACAGAGAGCCATAGGCTGACTATCAAGGATAACTAAGGCCTATGTAAAGACAGCCAAGCTAGCAATAAACAAATGACCTAATTAGGTCACTAACAATATAGAACCAATCCTAAGCTACTAGGTCTGAGCGTTTCTCGAGTTAACTATGAGGCAGAGTAATATGGAATAATTAAAACAAAGCTTCACTAAGCTCTCTTCACCATAACAAACGTTATTTTACCAAGAATAAACTTTCGTTAAGTAACATATTGCTACAAAGCTGAAGCTGAAAGCTACGACTTTTGAAATCAATCCAAATATAAACACTCATCAAACATTATTTCGCCAAGAATAAACAGTCGTCGGTAGACAAATTGCTAAAGGGCTAAACCTGAGCACTATGACATTTGAAATCGAAGCAAAACTAAATTCTCTTCAAAATAACAAACATTATTTTACCAAGGTGACACAGTCGTTAGGCGACGTTTTAAGCTAGATCCCTATCGGGGAGAGTTAAACAATTTAAACTCCACCTAGGTCAGTGTCATGTTGTAGATACAACTAAATACAAGCCGGTATTACATCCTTGAAGTGGCGGGGTGCTATCTTCCTCTGGCCATGGTGACAGTAGAGTCCACCATCATTCCTATCTTGGGACTATGGATAGTCGTGGGGCTGATCCTCGGGGGGTGAACTGAGATCAGACGAGTGCTCAAGTGCGATATAATATACAGTAAATTTTATTCAGATCAGGTATCTCGTTTTATATGGCTTTAAATTAGCACATGAGTAGGAAAGCGGGAGGTGGGGGAATCGACCAATCAAATCTGAGAACCATCAGACAAGGTGTAAAGTTGAAATGGAGGGGGTCATTGCGCAAGTGCGATGAGCAGGTGTTGAGTGAAGTAGAATCATATTGTTTGTATTTTGTTGGGAAGGCCAAGTCAAAGAGAGTCAATAGTGCGCCGACGTCAGGAGATCTAGGAGAATGACGCAAGCACGAAACGGGCCACGGTAAGTCAACTGCAATCGATTTTTTTTGTTGCCTCTAGAAGTGGTTCAAGGTGTTTATAATGCTTGTATGTGCTGGATAATTCCTATTAGCCTGGCACAGAAGTAGCATCTCTGGTTTAGAAAACTGAGATTAATGGCCAGATGGCTCGTTGGGCTGAGCACATGACACCCTTCAGCCTCAATTTTTGGCAGTATTATCGTGTTAAGTGATTGTCTAGAAGCTATGCATCAAAATGTTTTTACCCCTTTTAGGGTTACTGTTCAAATGCTACGTATTTTTAAAATTTACAACATGTGTTTAAAAGATTGTATTGTAACTGTTAAAATTCATTACAATTTAAAATATGCAACATGTCTATAACTTGTATGTTTACTGTTCAAAAGTCAAGAAATTTTGAATATACAACATGTGTATGACAAATTGTATTTTACTAGTGTCGATACGAAACACAATTTAAAATTCACTATCAGTTTTGACAGTTTTTATAATGTTGTTTACAAATATGAGTTGGTAAATGCTTTGACCCTCATTATGTCTTTGTTTAGGAAGCACAAAAAATAAATAAATAATGGTGATTGAGGATGGATAATTAAACATGATGTATACTCTACAGAGAATAGTTTGTGGATCAAGTGTATAGTAGTAGAATAAATAAATTAATTGATATCAGTTATTAGGCTTAGTTTCATTCAAAATTTTCAGGTTAGGTTGAAACA
This sequence comes from Timema genevievae, assembly GCA_902155825.1. Classification (NCBI taxonomy): domain Eukaryota; kingdom Metazoa; phylum Arthropoda; class Insecta; order Phasmatodea; family Timematidae; genus Timema; species Timema genevievae. The sequence goes on along the minus strand of CABFWO010001588.1, from coordinate 113,384 downwards.
AATTTTGGAAAAATATATGGCTATGAATAGGCTTAAAGCTATGGATAGAAGTAGCCTTAAAATGTATCCTATATTTAACATTGGAAAATACCTGCATCCGTTTTCACGTGGTAAATAGCGTCAAACCTGACTATTTTGGTTTTCTACTGACATAGAGGCTAGGGTTGCAATCCTGGCTGAATGTGTTTGTTTTTCCTAAAGGGTATTTAACTCTAGCTCCAGGAAATTTCTGGTATATTCACCATGAACTCCATATTACTTATCCCTGTCTCATTATTGTAAATGTGCGTGGATAGTCAAGATGGATAGTAAGACGGAGTGGGCCCGTGAACTAGATATTAATTCTGGTTTACCATTGACGAGGGTATTAGGGTTCAAATCCAGACCAGGCGTAGTGAGGGTAAATTTTCACAAACTATTTTGTGTTTTCTCCACTCAAATGTTGGTACATTTGCTCTATTTTATACCTTCCTCATTCCTACCCAATTATTTCAAGTACATGTGGATAGCGCGGAATGTTAGTAAGACGTGGTGCACAAAGTAGTTCAATACAAATTATTACGTTTACTTCTCCCTTTTCATTTTATAAGACTGTACTTCGAAAGTACCCTCTCTTATTGACTGTGATCCCAATCTTTGCTGAGAGGCACGCACAAAATTAAATTCCAACGCGAACCAAATCAACGGAGCGCCGCGTCAGGACTTTGCGTTTGCTGACGTTCACAAGCCTAGCGACGTTTCGAATCGAAGCCCCTTCGAAGTCTGCAAACACCCTTGACTTAGAATGTGACCCAGTGAATCGGGGACACTTATTTTTGAAATAAACCACACAAGCTACATGCCAAGTGATACTCCTAAATAATGGTCTACGTGTATGTGTGTGTGTGTGTGTGTGTGTAATTGTTTTTCTCTCGCATTTTGGGTATCTATGGAGGGTTGACAACTCTAAAACTTTAGTATATTCAGGGTTCGTCTGCCACTGAGAAGGAACTGGATTCAATTTATTCTTTTATCAGTTTACTGTCACGTATAAATTTACAACCAGACTATTTTTACTTTAATTACATTACTGTGCTAGGTTTTACCAAAGTATAAATTATAGGAAATGTACTCGCATTTGCGTGGAGGCAGAAAGAAACCATTTAGAAATAAAATATCCTTAGTACCCCTGTATGGGGTTCAAGCCCTGACCTCTCCAATACCATCAAATCGGACTAGATGAGCATGATATTTCAGTCCGTATACCCACTGATTCTGGTCTTTTGATTCCTCAAAATAAAAAAATCTTATCATTAGGGAAAGTATCTTCTTCCATTCTCACCGTGATGAGTTTACTCCCAAATAGTTTAAGTGTGGTGTGTATATGGTTAAGTTAGTTTGTAAGTATGTTACGATATATAAATATAATGGTGAGTTGAAGGCTAGTTTGCATTATTTTACACCAGCCCTTGTCAAATTATGGTTCATGGTCCTCATGTGATTTGTCACGTATTTTACTGCGGCCTCTAAGTGATTTGTTTCACTCACCTTTATTCCATTTGTACTTATTAAGTCACCTGAATATAAGAACGCTTGTTTTAAGTAATGAATTCTCACTATCACGTTAGTAGATGTTTGTTTAGTTCTAACCCAGGTAATCTTTACTTTTTATATCTCGTCAATACACACACTCTTCTGTTATAATTTTACGATAGTTGTTTACTTCAATTAATAAATATCTACTTTTTTTTGTAGGCCTACTTGGCACTTGTCTGGAGATTATTATTTCACAAAGCCTTATTTTATTTAGACAATAGTTTATTAAAATTTTAATCCACAATTTATTAGTCCTTTCTTTTAAAATAATTATGATACAAATATTTTATCATTTAGTTGTTATCCAAAATCAACAAGTGTTTCTTTTTGTTGCAACTACACTAGTAACCATAACAAACTCTTCTTATGTCACTATGTTATGCAAACATGAGATTAAAATAGTTTGTGACAACTCATTACATCCTCTCTCTAACAACTTCATTCCAATTTTATATTCCCAACACACACATATACATAATGGATACACATGTATATAAATATATACATACGTGTGTGTGAGTGTAGCTATAGATAATTATATAGACCTATACGATTATTAATTTTATAAATCCCAGATAAATCCAATAAAATAATTTCTTAAAATGCCAATTAGCTAACCTCATTTTTATCAAATGTTATTTTGTTTTCAAAATATGTAAAATAAAACACTATAACACTGCATATGTGTGGGAGGGTTAGTTTTATTATAAATATATAACAGATTTTAAAGCTTCGATCGGGTACTGAGCAAAGTTGAATAAATGTTAGAGTCTTTTGTTAATATTATTTGCCTATTTGTCTTAGTTTAATTGCATATTGTGTTTTATTTACCACTTTTCACTACCCTTTCAGGATATCCTCATTTAATTACACTAGCGAGTGATTCGGAAACTATATATGAAATCCATCTTCAGTATACCTCGACTGGGTTTCAACCCTGATCTCACAGTCGCTATCACTTTAAACAAAAATATATTTATGTTTTAATCAACGTGACCACCGATGCGCCTATAACATAATAAATTATATTAAGTGAGCTTTGGATTGTTGGTTTCCATTAAATTTCCATTAAATTGGAACATTAGAGAATGCAACATAAATTACTTATTTTTGCGGTTTTTTGACAAAACACTTTTTAGGATTATATTAATAAAATAATGCTTCATTGGAAACATTTATTTTAATTTTTCACACATATTAATTTCAATCGCTCTTGAATATTTGTCATAAAAATATTAGGATTTTATCCAACATTTTTGAACCAAATGAAAAATCCCTTTTCAAATTATGTAAGGTCCATCAGAGATATCCAAAAATTGTTGAGATTACTATTAGTAGAAAATCAAGCTATATGTTCCCACTGACGTATTATTTTATTTGTTTGGCCAAAAAGTATTTTTGTGATAAAAATTACAAAAAAGGTGTACTCTATATCTCGTACCCTTTCATCCCACCTTAAAATAAACATAGGAAATAAAATCTCACACAATAAATACTAAAATTAACATTTTTATTTGATTAACTCTTTAAATAAAATACATGTTAACTTTTGAGGTAACTTTCAAAATGTTTCGTTATGAAAACACTTTCTATTGATCACATAACTTTTTCCTATGTACCTAATTTTAAACGTAAAACTATTTATCTAGTTCTAATCCGAACCCTAAATAGAACGTGTTTGTTAAATTCATGGTAAGCCAACAAAATACAATCCTGATCGCAACCACATTCCCTGTCACAAACCTAGCGAAATGTTTCCTCGTGGCCAATTAACATTGCAATACTCGGTGTATAGAGGTTGCAGCGACGTGACTAAATCAGGGGCTGATAATCCCTTAGCAATCACTCCCTCCCCCCCGCACTTCTTCCTCAACACACACCGCGACTCTAGTAGTGCCAACTGTATTTCCGCCCTCTCCAGGGTTGTCAACCCGAGTGGGACAGTTAATTAGGTTGGTAGGATGCCTATTATGTTGGAGGAGATTGCATCTAATAATCAGGGAACAACAGGGTATCTCTTTATACTAAAGGGCATATCTCTTATAGGCTACATAACAGGTATTTGATGACCGACTCAATTATTATTTTATTATTGATAATATATTTTATTCTTATCCTTATTAATCTCTATTATTCATAACTACTCATCATTTTATAATATAATTATTTAAAAGTTCTCATGTAATTATATGACCTGTCATAGGTCACACGACTGTTGGCCAGCACTATGATAGAGGAAAGCGAAATTCAAATTGAAATTACATACCAAAGCTGGTGGCTACGTGGTCTAAATGTCATTCATTCTCGTTTTCTGGTATTTGGGAAGCCAAGGTACAAATCCCAGTCCAGTTTACTATGGGTGCGTTTTTTCCTAAATAATTTACCACTCTTCCAAAGTGAAAATGAAGAAACATTTCCTCAAAACTACACCTTATTTATATCTATTCCGTTAGAGTAATTAATGTGTGCGTATATACTAAACTGGTGCTAGGACAAAGTGAAAAGAGTGCATTTAACACTTTGTTCTCTTTGTACACAAAGTCCTACTACTTCTCCGGGATATTCGCAGTTTTACTCTAATGAGGTAGTGATCAGAAAGTTACAATTGAGAATAAATGTATCACATTTGCGCAAAGAGGTATTGAGAAACAATTAAGGTAAAAACCACTTCAGTACACCAGCCAACAAGCCCCAAATCTTTGTACTAACTTAAACATAAGGGGGTAACCTAATGGAGCGCCAAGAAGCATTCCAAACGTCTAGAAATACCGTTTTATTTAATAAGTGATTCTTTATTTCGAAATTTTCTTCACGTCAAGATTAAACTTTTTTATGTGATTGAAAAACTTACATTATATATTTTACTATTAAAAAAATAGTAAAAATTGAAACCAACAAATTTTAAAAGACGTTCATATTTGAAGAGCTGAAATCAAAGTAAATGTTTAAAAACATATATGAAACTTTCCTCAAATAATATAATTTTAATACGGTTATATCAAAAAAACTTTAAGATTATGTAGGACTGTTTTATTGGTTATGAAGCTTAATAAATTACATTTACTTTAGAAATTTCACTGTGTGTAGTTATTTGCCTTTAAGTGAGCGACGCAGTTAAATTATAGAATAAGAAGAAACTCCTATATTTATAATTTACTATATTATTGATATAATAAACTACCCCTCGTGGTGGCAGTGTGCTTAAGTAGCGAGATTTTAAGATTCATTAGTTACTGCTGACGTGAATGTTGGGGTTCGAGTTCTGGTAGGGTACACTGGAGGTAGTTTTCCACATTTGCTTTATTAATGTTTTGTTTTTGTTGCCATTCCTTGCGACCCGTTTTTATCAACCCGGTGTATAAATTAGAATTTTTTTGCATGAAGTACAGTACCTTAAGGAAAACATGATAATCCTCCGTTTGGGTTATTTGCTTATGCACTAACTACGCTAATTATGTTAAGGATTAGGAAGGTTTTATTTAGAGGAATTTTACCCACATTTTCATGTAGGAAGAGTGAAAAAACATTTTGGAAAAACCACTCTCAGTAAACCTAACCAAGATTCGAACCTCGATCTCCCCGTCATCACCAGTCTAGTCTACAGTGAGATTAGCAACTTAGAACATGTGACCATAAAATTGGGTAGTATTATACACTTCAAATTGGGTTACTAACGTTCTGGGAGCACCTTGTATTTATGATAGACTTCAATTCACTCAAAACCTTGATATGTGTGTTTTTAATTATGTGGATTTAAAGTAAATTCTATTAACCAACACTTGGATTCAAATTCCGGGACAACCTAGACATATATCACGGGGATGAACTATAGGAAAATTAGGTGCTATGTTCAATTCAATTTAAATTAATTTTTAAGTTATACTATTATATAATCAATGCTTTAGATATTAAAAAAGCACTAATTGTTTAAGCACCGCTTCCTACTACCCATTTAGGCTTTAAGCTTACGTAATAACTACGCTAATAATCTTGGGGATTAGAAATGCTATATTTAAGCTTAAGAACTAAAGAAATTCTCGAATCATGGAATTTCGATATATTATATTAAATTGTTATATGTCTGTTACTTATTGCCCAAATCAGATGTTGCTTATAAGGAAAATCGCATTTGTTTTTATTTTCGCTAATACTAGTGGTTCATGATAACTTTGGCCTATTTTAACATTTCGAATTGGTTTCATTTTCTTCAGTCTAGTAATTAGGTTTTCTTCATTTCGTCAAATGAGGTACAAAGTTTTTAATTTTACAAGACAGATTTTAAAGATGTACAATTAAGAAACAGCCGCATGATCTAAGGCACTACATTCGCAGTAGACTAGACAACCGATGACAGGAAGTTTAAGGTTCGAATCTTGGTCGAGTGCATTAAGAATATATTTTTAAAAATGGTTTTCTACTCTCCTTCTAAGCAAATGTGAATACACTTCCTAAAAATATAGTCGTCCTCATTCATAAAACCATTAGCGTAATTATTACATAATTGTATAACCCGAACGGTTTGTAAGACCTGGTGCTAAAAATTATAAGACACTATTAAAAATAAAGATAAACCACGTATTCAAACCCGCCCAGGCTATTCGCAGATTTACATTAATGGGGTAAGGAAGAGGAAGGTTGAATATAAAAGAAATGTACTAATATTTTCGTAGAGGTAGATGGGAAACAATTTATAGAACAACACTTTGATTCACCCGTCCTGGATTCGAGCTCCCTACATTCCTATTAATGACAAACTATACAAAACGAGACGGATGTCTTTGTACGTATAATCACTTATGCGTATAGTACGTCTCTGTATTATTAACTTTTAAACTGTCGGAAAAGTTCAACACTACCGTCAATATACTGTATAAACGTTTATTTGTTGATTTATTACTGGAAAATCTCTCAAAGCTCGGTACCAATATAATAGCTACATTTGGAGGCCACGTTATCTGTTATGTAAGTATTCAATTATTTGAATGAAACCTGAATCCATCAAAAGAAATATAATGAATAAAATACTACTAATTGTACAGTGTGATCAAAAAGTGTATCATTAATAGTGGTCGAGTGGATGCACATTAGAGAAAGCGAGAATTAGAAATCGCATAAAATATTCACACAAGATTTAACAAGAGACTGTTCGTATTGCAAGTGAATACAAAATTTAACAATAAGATTGGTTCATTTTATTACTTTCTCTCTATCTTACAGGTAGAGAAAGTATGGTGATCGTCAAAAAAATCTAACTCGGGATTTTGATGAATTTTGACGTTTCATGACTTCCTGAATCCGAAAAAGTGGTTTTTGAATTTCCGTCTGTCTGTCTGTACCTCCAACTAGAGCCTAAACTATTTTACCGATTGAGCTTAAACTTGATATCTAGGGTTTTCATAGGGTTGCCCCGAGGGGTTTTTGGAAATGGATATCTACCCCTAAAATTAAGGGTAGTTTACTGAAGGGAAAAAAAGAGAAAAAGTCGATTTTCTCAAAATCGGCTGTAACGATTTTGATTAAATTTCATTTATGAACATTAATAAATATTCCAAACAAAATGGCTATTATCAATATTTCGGCAAAATGGCTTTAAGGGCT
>CABFWO010001588.1:69444-105001 GCA_902155825.1 Timema genevievae | reverse complement strand
AAAAAAGTATGTTATTTTTCCTTAAAGCTCTTAAGAGAAATGTTTGCATAGCAATGATCTATTTCCATTTTAGACTCAATAGTCAATATTTACACTTTTTATTGGTCAAAATGTATAAATGAATAATTAAATATCAATGCAATGACTTGAAGATCTGCAACACCTTATAAAATGTTAAAACCTTAACCAGAAATCAAAATTTTAATAGGAAGTGTTGACCCTTGTGGAAGACATTAAACTGTTTGAAATATTCTTAGGTGGACAAAGATGCGCCTCTTTTCTCATTGATTCTATATCATTGTATATTATTAAATGCGTGTGATTGTGTGGAGTGGTGATGATACAATGTACATTATTCCGTTCATAAATCTTACGAGTTTATAGAAATAGAGAGAAAGTCTGTGCGGTGCGTCGTACCATTTATTTTTTTATAGTTAAATAATGTCTTATTATATTTTAAAATAGTATTTACTTTAAACATTTACCTAATAATCCTTAAAATCCATAAGTATAAATAAATAGTTATTTTAAATTTGTATCTTGCTTTTTTAAAAAGTCAAAAACCTCTAAATTTTGTGTGTATTATCTAATGATTTTAGTTTAAATAGACCTATGTGAAATTTGAATGTTGATCCCCAGAATCATAAAATCAATTTTTCTCAATACAGCCTCTGCTATAGAGTTGGTAAATTTGATTAGATTGGGGCCTCTTCCCATTCTACAGCGATCAATCGACGGTCATACTAACACCGGTGAGCATGTGGTCTAAATGTCAAGCTCATTTATTCTGGTATACCAGTGGTGAGGAGGTTGGGATTAAAATCATGGCCGTGTGTATTGAGGGCCATATTTTTCCTAAATAATTCCACAATCTCCCTTCAAGCAAAAGCAGTTAGCTTTCCTCTAGATGCTCCTTTTATAAATGCTACCCCATTCGTGTAACTAATGAATATAGCCTGAACTAGTAGTGAGACGCGTAGCAATATATATTGACAGTCATGTGGTGATGGAGGGAGGGGCCTTTAGTTTGTTTAGACTCGTGTTCTGATATAATATCTTTTTTAAGAAAGCGCGCGTTAAGCACCTTTTAAAACAAGCATCTGATCAAATACTCTGTTATTGGGTAATCTCATTCAGCCTTATAAGTTGTGTTTGAAAATCCACGAGACATATTTTTTCCGATCAATGGATTAGTAATGCTCGAGAGACATTGAACGAAAAATATTTTTCACGAAGCTCTCTCGTCCAATGAAACTACAAACAAGCCTTTATCGTGAAATGAAACATTACTGACAACCTAACAACGAACAAGTTTAAATCTTGACTCAACTTGGCTGGAACGGAGGTTTACGAAGGGAGGGAGGCAATGTTTGCAAAGTACATATCCGTAGGTGGTTGTTGGTGGTAAAAAGAGAAACAAGAAACCAACCAGCTAGTTGATAGTGTAGTAAGTATTCTTGTGGCTGGAAGATACGACCCTCCGCCAAGTTACATGGACTAACAGAGAGGGGCTCTCTGATTTATCGCTGACGGAATACACACAGAATCGGAGTCTCTGCTCAAAATTATGTTTACTTGAGGTTGGCGGAAGTGGGGAGTATGTAGAGTAAGGGGGTAATCTACCTTACGAAATAAAGCTTCTCTCATACGAGAGCATATGAGCTGTTTCACGCAAGTTGAAGCTACCCGTAGGGTAGGAAGAGGAAAGTTACGATGCATTTCACATGAACGCCTCTGAACTGCATTTCATTACGGGAATAGCTTTGTTTAAAGTGGCTCGTGACAAAGAAGAAAACAAAGAGATTTTAGATACAGAATTATTTATAGAAGAAATGGTAAAACGACCAGTGCCGTAGGATACGAGATCAAACTAATAGAGCGATCAGCCGAATAAAAATGAGGACAGGTGGAAAATTTGGTGCAATGATATGCTTAGATTAAATTATTAGTCATCAGAGCACCAGAAGAATTAATATAACTATCATGCTGCTTGTAGTTACATAATTAAGTTATTGTAATTGAAAGTAGATGTATCGAATCTAAGACTATAGTTTAGAAAATATGGACTCTTTTTGTTAGCATTTATAAAGTTTTTCTATATTATTAGTACATTTTTAAAGGAAAATGGTATTTACTATCAAAGTGACAGAAGATCCCATGACTTGACGTATGAATATCTTAAAATAATTGTATTAAGTTTTATAAATATTTAGTACTGTTCTTACTAACATATTCTTACCGTTCTTTAAAGATAAAGTGAACTGAATTTTTGTAAAAAAAAACTGTTCCCTTGCGCTCTTTTGAACGAGGCTTGAAGGCCAGATTCATAGTCAGACTTAGTGCACCTCAATTGCTGCTCAAAACAAAATATAAGACAACATATAACTAGATTCTAATGGAATGGGCCAGTTTCGCCTATAAAACAGGTCCATTACATTCTGGTCTAAGTAGGTATCTTCTGGTGTTTGGTATCATGACTCACTTGAGGCGCACCAAGTCTGACTATGAAACTGACCCTTAAAAAAAAGCCATGGTTATATTCTTAGAGCATCTCTAACATTTAAAATAAATTTTACCTTTTTAAAGGATATTAGCATTAGTATTTTTCTTTTTTCCGTTTCTAATGTATTACATTTTACTATAATATTTATTCTCTTTGTGGATATTGATAATATTTTCAAAATTTAAAGCTTGACTTGACATATGAAAGCGTTTATAGTAACTTTTATAATATAAAAAAAAGTTTACTTGCTTCTTATTGTATCCAAAAAAAGTGATAAAGTACCTACCTTAAGAATGTATCAACTAACTAGATATACACTTCAAATTGGGTAAATAGTAGTTAATACGACTTTTCAATGATTTATAATTTTATTAAAGGGTTCAAATAAAATATAGATATTAATTTTATTCTTATATTTTAGAATATAATATATATATATATACCATTTAAAGTATTTAAGAAATAATATAATTTTTTTTATCTTCCATAGTTCTTTTTGTTACCGTTTCTCACTACACTTTCGGGTAATATGCATATGAACTAATTAGGCAATGTATTAGAAGTTAATAAAATTTAATTCAGAGGAATTAACCGCATTTGCGTGGAGGTGGAGTGGAAAACAATTTAATAAAAATAACCCTCAGTACACCCGACCGTGGTTAGAGTAAAAATCTCTTCCTGTCATCGGCAGTCCATTCTATTGGTAAAGTAACGCCTTAGACCAATTGCCCACTGAATAGTATTATATTATTGTTATTATTATTATTATTATTATTATTATTATTATTATTATTATTATTACTATTACTATTATTACTGGTAGTGCCGAACATATTTATTGATGTTACACGAGTTTGTTTTGCTGTCCCATAAGTAAATATTTACGATTATATGTATAGCAATAGAGATATTGTCCTATAATAACGACGTTGCCTATTTGGTGATTTTGAAGCTATTTTGCGAAGCGGGTTGCATCTTAAATTATTAACTTAACGCACCTAAGAATTCTAAACACCATTACAAATAGAAACCAAAGTACGAAATAGAAAGAAAGGAAGGAAAATGACCCGGTATCCCTGTGAGGTATTTTGTTTATCTACTGATAACACCTCCTCCTTATCATTGACGAGTTTACAGTCACTATAGTCTTTGCATCTTGAAAACATTGACATGCTTTTTAAATTTACCTTTCTCTTGTTTCTATTTCTAAATAGATCTACGCTACAATGGACATTTTTTAATCTACATCTAGGCAGAAAGATTCCTACAGGCCATTTTTTGTGGCCAAGCCCAATAACTTAGGTTGTAGATGATTTATAAAAAAACTTTTACAAATAAACTACTTCAAGATAAAAATTAAAATGTTGTGACATTGTAAGACTATTAATAGAATTAATTAAGAATTTGTGGCTTATGTTTCAACATTATATCTTTAAAACTCTTTAAATTAAATGTAAATTAATTTACATTGGAAATGATATCTTGAACTGCCGTGACGGCATAGGTAGGCAACGTCCATAAGTTAGTTTGTCAGTCGTGTGATGAATTAATACAATATGTATTTACCGATAAGTATTTAAGTTAAAATTACTATTCTTTTTGGATTTGATTGACAATAATTCACGAGAATGTATCTTAAATATAATTGAGCTATTTAAGTTTCGAAAAGTGACCAATTAAAGGAATGAGATACTATCACTATGTTTGTCCAATAATTAAAATAGGACAAACGCATCAGTGGCCACGCGGTCTAAGGTATTAATCTTGTTATAAACTGGACTGCCATATACAGGAAGTTCGGGCTTTGAATCTTTGTCAGATGTGTTAAGCTTTATTTACTAATAACCTATTAAGACAAATGCGAGTACATTTATTATACCTACCTCATGACTACCCCATGACTATTGTACAGAGGACGGTTTATAGTATTATTATTTATAAAATACTTTTATCAATATAGAAAAATGTTTTTCATGTTAGCTGCAAGTATATTTGTTATTTCTCAAAGTTTCTTCATTTCAAAAACCTACAAGTTTAGGCTTCTGAAGTTAAGTATTTTTTATAGTTGTATAGCTATTTTACTACATTTCTGTGACTTGTATTATTAATATACAATATCAAGCAATGGCACATATTAATTAGTATATAATAGATACCAAATTGACAAAATATATCAGAGCCCATTGATTGGGTTTTTGTTAGCACCGTGACTTAGTACCTGTTCAGGTTATAAGCAGCTTGGCATATTCAAATATCAAATTAAATCTAGTAACTTTTTGAACTGTCAAACAAGCATCGTTTTGAATTCTTTCCTTAGCTTCTAGAGACTCTATTTTCCACCGCGTCCTTACTATACGTTCGAGCTATAGGCCTAACTACTTGTTTTTATGTTGAAAAGGGATGAGGAAGATAGAACTCAAAATAACTATTTTTGTATTTGCGTGGAGAGGGATTTAAAAACTAATTTGGAAAAAACTACCCTCAATACACTTAGCATAATAAAATATTTAGAATATTAATTAATTATATTATAATATTATTTAACATTAATATATTATATTATTACTTTATTATATTTTATTATATTAATTTAGAAAAAAATCTCCTTTAATTCACCTGACCAGGGTTCAAACTCCTTCAAACCTCACTACAGAAAACCAGACAACACGAGTCTGACCTCTTTATCCACGTTTACTGCTATGAATGTCTCTTAGTCAAGCCCCTTATGAGACGAAGGATATGTCAACAAAAATCATTATTTGATTTACATAGAGCCCTCAAATGATGTATTGTCATTGAGCAATTTCCTTCTACCAGTACACTACAATTTTTGGTGAAAAAGTACGTATTTTTGTATTAAATATTGCAGTCTTAATACGAGTTGTTTTTTATTCATAGAATTGTTGTAATAATTACAAAATACAACTAACAAACAAATCAAAAACCCTAATAAATCTTCACGAACATGCCATCATCCAAGGGAGTCACTATAATCTAGTTTTAGCGTCGTCTTGCTTGCAAATAAAGTCTCAGGGGGGGTCGACCCAAACGTTCGTATCTTGAACATGTGCAAATTCACTGAAGTTGTAGTTTAGTTCAGTATATACGTAGTGAATGCGATAAGAGCTTGTACTACGCGCTGGTTACTAACAATGTTCCCATATTATATACTCTGCTTTGTGTTCCCTATAGAGATTTATACCACACTCTACTCTCTCGCTGATACTGCCTGTGCGCGATAGCTTGGCCAGCTTGCTCTTCCTAATATATAGAAGTACAAATACATCAGGTCACTGAATGTTTCTGGTGGAGTCGCAATGTTTGTTAAGGTTATATATTTTAATTCCTTTTTAAAGTGGCTATAGTGGTTTTTTGTTCTCTATGGGTGTGAAACGTGGTATCTTACCTTACGTGACGGGAAAAAAAATTAGAGAGTTTTAAAACAAGATGCTTAGGAAGATATTTGGTCCAAAAAGGAATTAGGCTATTGGGGAGTGGAGGAGGTTACATAATGAGTAGATATACTCATCATAAGCCATTGTTAGTATAATAAAAACTCACATATTACGGTGTGGAAGAACATGCAGTTCTAAAGGGATAGTCTAGAAACTTGTTCAGAGTGTTGACTGGCAAACCCAATGGGAAGAAACCATTAAAAATACCCAGACGCAGATGGGATAAGCTTAGAATGGACCTGAAAGAGATAGGGTTTAATGAGGTGGACTGGATATACCTAGCTCAAGATATGAATAGGTGAAGTACATTTGTAAATGCGACATTGAACTTTCAATTAACTAATGGCGTAAAGTAAATAAATATAAGGTTTTTAGGAGAGGTAAAATTCAAATATAAAGGTTTTCGTTTAGAATTATACAAACATTTAAGTTACCGTTTAGGTTTCTTTTGGCTATCCAGCTCTCGCAATCAGATTATTGTTGCAGTCTAATGTTTGTGCGAGTGGTGCTGCTAGCATTACTTCCATTACTTTCTTTTTCGACATTTCATTCATATTCTTATAATTATAGAAGCCATTTATTATATTTAAATCAATCCCATGGGGTTGACGTCAAACTCGTTTTGTATGTCTGTGATGAGGTAAGGATTCAAAATCCCACCTGGGATAATGGAGGGGATTTTCCCTAAGAAGTTTCCCCCTTCTCTCTCAACGCTAATAAAGTTTGACTTCCTCTCCATTTTACCTACCCCACACGTGTAATAAAATGTGTATATCCCAGGCAAGTAGCAATATTCCTTAAAAATAATGTTAAAATTAAGATATCAACGCTTGTAGGTTATCAATGGGGTCATGAAGGTGTCGAAGGACAAAAATTGAGGTGAAACTCCTATAAAGGTTGGAAACCACCCATCGTTCTAAGGTGTCACTCTTGCGAAAGATTTAACTGCCAGGGCTAGAAGATCATGGTTCAAACCCGGTTTGGATGTATGAAGAATGCTTTTCCCCAAAATATCTTTCCACTGTCCCCCCACTCATGTGAGAATACATTATTAATACATTCCCTTTAAATTCTACCTTTTACAAATCTAACCCATTAGTATATATATATATATAAGATATATATATATATAAGATATATATATATATAAGATATATATATATATATGCGGATAACCTGTACCGGTATCAAGATACCCTGCAGGAACATCATATTATTAGTATTTTATTTTACTTCATCAAAAGTTACAGCTTTGTACCATATTATTTGACATTTAAAATCAAAATAGATTTAGAGTTTTTGTAAATATCAAATACATTTTTTGTCACCGTACCATACTATCCGTTCTGATTTTAGACATATGTACTAATTACGCTGGTAAATTAATAATTAAAAAGGTTGAATACAGATGAGATTTATAGTAAGAGCATTTCTGCCGAGCAGGCCCATATTCGGGGGAGGGAAGTGTCCATGGTGTCCGGACACCCCCTGAAATTTAACTAAAGATAAAAAATTATACTAAAAGCTTACGGGTATGGCGAATAGCTTGTTTGTAATAGTTCTTGAGGTACCACGACTGGTTAAGAAACAGACTAAAAGGGATAACCCTCCCCACAATTATATTGAAGAATACTATTTCAGATCCATCTTCCTGTCTTTTGTAGACGGATTTATTGTCAATCTTTAGCAACGATTTTGTCAAGATTAGGATTTTCTTTCAGTAATAGAGGTTTTGATACTCAAAAACACACATGAAAGTCATGTGAATGAACTAGAAAAACCATGTCTATACTATGATGAGACAACTTCTTAGGCAACGGTTGAGGCAGAATACCTCCTGCGGTATTAGAAGTGGAAAGGAAAGAAACAATCTGACATACCAAATGGGATTATGTCTACTATGGGTGCATGCAATAAGCACTTCTATATGACTATCCGACATCTGCTGTATGTCCTAGCTACTTTCCCTGTGTCAACAGCTGAGGTCCAGATGCCATTTTCCTCATTGAAAAGGATCAAGACCTACTTAAGAAACTCGATGTGCAGTGAAAGATTGACTGGCCTGGCACTGATGTCAATTCACTACCCAGTGCCTTCCACACCGGCTGACGTTTTGGATGTCATGGCTCATGGCCAAGAAAGCTAACTGAATACTACTATTGTAAAAGTTATAGATAGTGGTCCATGAACACTTTAAAATACACATAGTATTTCATTATTTGGACTTCGTTAGTTAGATTAAATTATGTTAATTTAATATAATAATTCAATTAGTAAATTTTTTGCTTTCTGATTTGTTAACAGACCCAAAAAAAATATGAATTTATTGACACTGCAAAAACGTTTCATTTAAAATTTATAAAAACTTTAACTAGAGCCAGAAATGTTGGGGCTTACAAAAAGTCAGGGTGGGGGTAGCATAGCATTGAATAACACCCCCCAAAGTTAAATCCTGTATTCGTCCCTGCGCCGGAATTTATTTAGGACTCTCTATCATTTTGACAAAATGTACCGTACACAAGTGTTTGACACTACAAGGAATCTGTGAAATGACATGCGGCCATCCAATGCCAAAAGCCTTCTACCCCTAGTCTAACGCGTCACCATCATGTTTCGATGTTAGATTGGATTGCTGATGACAAGGAGCTAGGGGTTTAGGTCCCAGTTGGGTGCACTGAGCTTTTTTCGTAAATGTTTTCCAATCTATTTTTCTCTATTAAAATGTGGTTACATTTATTCTACAACTCTGTCTGCCTCAACCCTATTAAATTAGCCTGTATGCCGAAAAGGCACTAAGATGGTGTGTACAAAAATATTGGCTGTGTTAAAGTTTTAAAGACAAAAAAAAAATACAAGCGTCTCACACATAATATGGGCTTTTAATATTTAAATTACTTTTGTGTAAATGTAATTGCCTTGGCTTAGCATGAAATAAAAATTATGTAGAGAGTGAATTTTGTTAGTAAAAAAATACTGGTAGCAGTAAATAGAACAAAAATTGAAAAATAAATATTCCTTTACTCTAACAGAAATAACTATGACTAAACATTTTGGCATTTTCCCATTCATTAGTTAATATTCAGAGACAAAAACCTATAACGTCAAGTGAAGTTAACTGAAGGGTTTTAAGCCTTAAATTTTAATATAAATTATAGTCATAGGAACTGAGTCAGCGTGAAAAATTTCAGCTTCTTAGGTGCAACGGAAATGGATGAAACATCTTGTTTTTGATTCGAGGAAATAAATACTGAGCGAAGTTAATAGAAGGATTTAAATATTAATTTTTAATGTGCAACGTGTCTTAATAAACCCCCGGGCTATTCTTATATTTACACTCATGATAAGTAGATAAGAGAGTTGGAACTCATAGGAAATTAACCCATGATTTTGAGGAGTGAGCGTAATAAACCAAATCATTACATCAGCTGAGATTCTAACGTTGACTTCCAATATTCTTTTTACAGGACTTAATGAGACCGACGCCTCTGTCCACTTGCCCATTTGTACTGGTTTTATAATGATAATAAAATTTATTAATATATTGAAATATATTTCACTGTTTTTTGGGAAAGAAAGCTCGTTCTTGCTACTAGCATATTGACGTAAAAGGTGAGATCATTTACAAAATATAAAGAATTTAAAACCTTGGATGGCAGGCTTATATCTTTTAAGAAAGTTTGAGCTCAGGAATGTTCTAAACTAGGTAACGATAAAGGATTATCTAAAAGGACTCTCCATCTCATATTCTTAACATATTATTCCCATGCAGGGAAGAGAGCTTTAATAGGTACCAGTAGCAGACACTAGCAAGTTGAGGAGACTCTTAGAAGTTAACGTTAACGGACGGGGAAAAGATAATTGAAAGTATAAATCAAGGATAAAGATACTAGATGAAGACGTTAACGTTCTGTTTCCATGGCCACCTGAAAGCTAGTCCTCCTTTACGGCGATGATCACATCGTTCCTGTGTTTTAACGTAGGGAAGAGGGTGTGGGGTAGGGTAAAGGGGGTCGGGAGCGAATTTGGAATGTAGAATAGTGTGTGAGAGAAAATTGGGTTAATCATTGCTATGAATGTAATAGGGAGGGTTCTTACCATATACATTCACTTCACAGAAGAGTATATTAAAATAATTTCTTCTCTTGGGAAATTTTTGGGCTATTCCAAGGCCGGATCACCTATCCTGGGTAATTGGGGAAGTCAAATACAATTTTAGGGAAACCCAAAATAAAGCATGGGTCATATATTCCCTCGAATGATTCTTACAACACTTGGTGAGATCTGATATCTTCCAAATCGCATTAGGATATTTATCAAATAAATATATTAATTACTCCAACACCTGCTTTGTGGATGCATGGCTTAAGGCATCACTCGTGCAATAAACTAGACTGCCGATGACAGGAAGATCAGAGTTTGAACCCCGGTTGGGTGTACTTAGGGTAGTTTTCCTAAATTGTTGCCTACTCTACCAATCAGCAACCAGGCAATCATTATTGTCATTTAATAATTTAAATAGCCAAATTAAACTATTACTTAACCTTGGACAGCAAAAAATTAGTCTCCAAACTTGGGGACAGAAAAATATATATTTGATTAAATCACAGTGATGTACATCCAAGGACTTATAATCATAACGTATTTTATCATTGTTGGTGGGAAGTCCATGGTTTTAATCCAATCCAAATGCATTGAAAGTGGTTTTAGTCAAATTGTATAAACTATGGGGCTTCCCAATTTCTCTTGAGCCTAATGTCTATGCATTTTCTTATAAATTACCCTCCTTGTTTTGTCCTTTAGTTTTTAGACCTTGTGTTACACAAATTAATTAAAAACTATTCAAATAAATGAATTATTAACCGAAACATAAATAGCTCTACTAACTTTTTTCAAACCATATGTGTAATTAAACCATCAGTTTATAGACTTCTTCTCCTTTACCGATATATAAAGAGATATCCCCTTACTCTTTACTCTTTAAATACCACAGTAATTTTTAAAAAATATCTCATAGCTGATTGGATATTTTACAAAAAACAACATGGCCACATTTGAAACTTAGCTCAATGATTATGGTAAACATTACGTTTGATATTAAAGTATTCAAGGAAATAAGTGACAAGTAATGAATTAATGTAACTATACAATCATACATATTTTATCATATATACTTAATCTATAATATTTTGGAATACAATTTTCATAAATTGGTTATTAGTAAACTACCATCAAATTGTTTTCTTTTATAAGATGAAGCCATGCATGGTTATTCAACATGTAAGACATTCCTAAAATATCCCTTTTTGATCAAACCAGCTGTAACTATTTACAAATAAATGGTACGGCAGACCGCACAGACTTTCTCTCTCTTTCTATAAACTCGTAAGATTTCTGAACGGAATAATGTACATTGTATCATCACCACTCCACATAAGAACACGCATAAAATAATATACAATGATATAGAATCAATGAGAAAAGAGGCGCATCTTTGTCCACCTAAGAGCATTTCAAACAGTTTAATGTCTTCCACAAGGGTCAACACTTCGTATTAAAATTTCGATTTCTGGTTAAAATTTTAACATTTTATAAGGTGTTGCAGATCTTCAAGTCATCGCATTGATATTTAATTATTCATTTATACATTTTGACCAATAAAAAATGTAAATATTGACTATTGAGTCTAAAATGGAGATAGATCATTGCTATGCAAACATTTCTCCTAAGAGATTTAAGGAAAAATAACATACTTTTTTAGATACTTATATTTAATTACTCTATGGCATTGGAGAATTATTGCGTTAAGACTTAAGTAGTATATGTTTACAACTAAAGCTCACAAAATTGTATTAATATATTTGCAAATATCTCAGAAACTGTTGCTTTTATAAAAATATATGTCAAATAAAAGTTTTTTATTTCTAATAGTCCTACAATTTTGCAATGATAAGTTGTTTAGTTTCTCCAATAGTTGTGGAGATACGGAAATTAACGCTTCTGTAATGTACCCTAAAAATCATTTTCATAGGAAAATGAAAATAGCCAGTTTATTTATAATCTTAATCAACGCCTAGATACGAATTTTAATCAAAATCGTTTGAGCAGATTTTGAGAAAACCAAATTTTTCTCTTTTCGCCCTTCAGTAAACTACCCTTAATTTTAAGTTTTTATAGACACACAGACAGACGGCATTGCAAAGACTATTTTTTAGGGTTCGGGGGGTCATGAGACGTCGACATCCATCAACATTTCAGGTTAGTTTTTTTTAACGGTCGCAATACTTAAACTTTAATGTCCAAAAAGTTAAAAAAATCATATAATTGCGTATAGATTGAAAGTTATTGATTTTATAAAAATATGTTTCGGATAAAATATCTGTATTATAAATATATATACATATTTGTAATGCTAAGTAATTTCATATCTCAAATAGTTTCGGAGCTATTATAAAAAATGTTAATTTACGCATCAGACCGGAGCCCTTAAAGCCATTTTGCCGAAATATTGAGAGTAGCCATTTTGTTTGGAATATTTATTAATGTTCATAAATGAAATTTAATCAAAATCGTTAGAGCCGATTTTGAGAAAATCGACTTTTTCTCTTTTTTCCCTTCAGTAAACTACCCTTAATTTTAGGGGTAGATATCCAATTCCAAAAACCCCTCGGGGCAACCCTATGAAAACCCTAGATATCAAGTTTCAGCTCAATCGGTAAAATAGTTTAGGCTCTAGTTGGAGGTACAGACAGACAGACAGACAGACAGACAGACAGACGGAAATTCAAAAACCACTTTTTCGGATTCAAGAAGTCATGAAACGTCAAAATTCATCAAAATCTCGAGTTCGAATTTTTTGACGATCACCATACTTTCTCTACCTGTAAGATAGAGAGAAAGTAAAAATATATAAAATATTGTTAAATAGTAAAATAAAATATTGTAAAAGAGAACAACGGTGATTTATCATTAAATAACATTTTCTAAACAAAAAAATAGGGTACTATTTATCAAGAAAAACTTTCCATTTTGAACAAAATCATTAGAGCTATTTTAGAAAAATTTGAAAATTAAAAAAAAATCTGTTATTAGTCAATTATTCTTAATATTTAGTATAAAGTTAAGCTCACGACTTCACCTCATGGTGTGACTATAAACTACCAACGATAAAGATTGAACAAGATCCATTTAACAGATTTGGCTGTAGTCCTACATATAGATACCCACTTACATTAGTTTGGTGGGATACAAAACGTCAACATCCATCAAATTTTCCTAATCTAAAAATTGCCACATTTAATATAGTTCCCTAGCAAGTAAAATTAAATTATAAACTATAGTTTCTCAATATCTAGAGATAATATTCATTGAACTTTTATTTTAAATTTAAAGGTTTAAAGGAAGACACGTGCGAAAATGTATAGAAAACAAAGTCGTAGCAAAGCGAAATTAGTTCTGATTTTTTTTTATCACCACCTCTTACTTTCTGTTTAGGTTATGCACATCCATATAAAGATAAATATTATGAAGGAATCATTTCAGATGTAATCTACCCGCATTTGCACGGATGAAGATTTGGAAATAATTTAGAAAAAAACCTTAAGTACCTAGCAGGAATCAAACTCCAATCTCCTCGTCGATATCAGGCCACTCTAACACCAGAGTGATGCCTTATACATTTCGGTCACTGAAGCTGATGCGAAATTAATTGAAACCATCGATAAATTATTAATATTCTGTTTTCCTCTCCTTCATAGTTTCGCATAATATCCTCCTCTAACATCAATATTCCTTTCATAGGAAGCCATGAATTCCATTCCTAACAGGATAGTGACAGTGACTGGGTAGATAATCAGTTTGTGCATCCGCATCAATGTCATGATAAATCTATATTCATTTAATTACAGGGATGTGAGGAAAGACCCTAATTACAGTTTTGGCAATGAATGCAGATTTGTATAGGATAGATCTGTAGTTGCTCTGCACCAATTGGTATATAGAAACCTTTTGTAAGTTAATGTCCATGCATTGTCGTTAGTGTCTGGCATTTAGCTAAATGGGTAACACATCTACCTATAGATCTCAATATACGCTCTCAGTTATATACTTGTATAACCTTGTGAAGAACATAAAACATATTATATAATAGTCTACATAAATTAATTTCACTTTACTTAACTTGGTCCATATATCTGTAAAAAGGGAAAGCTGAAACAAACATTAATTGAAATATACAGTATGGCTGGAAATAAAGTATACCGAAATGGCAAACTAGACAATGACCTCTCTAGGCTGTAGAGGTCATGTAATAATCTCAGTAGGTCGTTAAAAACAATAAATCATGTCGTTTTATGGTTCAAATAACCTTCCAACGCAACGTGGAATTTGTCAGAAAATCAAATATTGGAGGTAAAATACTCATTTATATACAAATTTGCCAGAGTGCGATCACAGAACAAATGCCTTTGGAACCTATCCGGCTCTCGTAACTGATGGTTGACCTACATATGATAGGAAGATTATCTTAATTCATGAACAAGTGTCTGAACAGACTTCAGACTCTTCATTCCAAGTTATTTCGAAATATGCCGCTGACTTTTCTTTGGTACTTGAAGAATCTTATCGAGCACTAAACCCACATGTTCACAGTTTGTGGATGAGCGTTTTCTTTCAAAACGATGCATTCGTTGATAAAGAACTAATCCAGTTTGTCAAAATATTCTTAGTAGCAACAACGCTTTTCGCTTTGTGGGTGGGGTTTTTATGTAACTTTTCTTCAAAAAGGTTCAAGCATACGTTTAACACTGTATTCCCCTAAACGGCTAAATCCGTATTACCTAAAATAATGCTTCACAACAATGGCCTTCTCACCTATATTTAAAGACATTGCTTATCAATTTGCAATATGACCGTTCACTTCCAGCTCCAAGGTCACACTACAGCCTCATTATATTATATGCCTTTCTGCCTATATCTATGATACCAACTTTCGGTATAATTTATTCCCAGCCATATTGTAGTACGATAAATTATCCGATACCTTAGCTCAGTTGGTAGCATATCTGCCTACTGAGCTAAAGATCCCGAGACATGACGCTCCGACAGGCCTATCTAGCCGGTAGTGGATAAATGTATGGCTTGAATAAAAAACTGACCCAGGCCACAGGCGGGAAACAGTAATGGATATACAGTATAAAGACTATCAAGTAGAATTTTTAGGAAAAGTTTTTTGATAAAGCGAATCGGTAATATCAAAATTTTGCCGGTGTGGTCCGACATTATTGGACTCGTGTTTTGTGTTTTATCGGTGTTGTACGTAGAGAATTGTGTGAATATGGTTGACTGATGTACCAGTATAGAATATATGTGTGTAGATCATACTAAGGTGACCATATTTCTTAGTTGCAAAATCGGAACTTTTTGGAATATTTTGGGGGTTGTGTTATATTCTGGGTAGGGGGCCGTACCAGGGGGTCCGGGGGGTATGATATGGGCCTATGGTCTATGGAATATCCCAGGGTGGAAAGGGGGGTGCGGCTGTCGGGTCAGAAACATTTTAAAACGCAAGCCTTGACAATGGCGTTTTCAGGCCATCATGGACGCCAGGAATTAAGATATAATAAACGTATAAATTATACAAGACATTGACACTAACCAGTTAACATGCGAAACAGTAAAATTCGCACCACAAATCTCAAAGAAAACATCAGAATCCCTTTTAGTTTTTTTGATGAATGGAAAATAGTTTTCCAGTTCACAAACTTCCAATTGCGTTTAGGCACTGCAATGTTTACTAAGTACTGGACTAACAGTCAAAAACAAAAACATAGAGCTGATAACACAGCAGTAATGGATATTTAGATATGAGCAATATTCAACGTGACAAATGAGCAGGCCTCTAAAAAACGTTCACTTGGATTATCTAATGGCTCCGAAGCAGTGGGGAAGTTGATATGGGGTCAGAGAAAAGATATTGAGAGGCCGGGGAGGGCGTGTCAACGTTTTTAATTGCCTAGCTAGTGTAGACGACCCACACACACAAAGAATATTCTTCCAACAAAGCTTTGTAAAAATATTTGAATCTGTTGTTTCCACATGAAAAAATATACGTTCATTTAACTAGTGATTCATGGCTTCATAAAAATATATTTCCCTCCAAAGTGGGACAATTATGCGTCCCAAAGGGAATCTTGGGGACAGGGGGACACTCTCGTCCAAAGCGGGACGTCTGATTACCTTAAAGCATACTGTGTGTTGTATTGGTGTAATATAATAGTGTTTGGAATATTCTGTGTATTGTACGGTTTTAATATGAAATTGTATGGAGCATGCTGACGTTCAAATCTCAGCCAAGTGAGCATAGGTTATATTTTTATTGATAGCTTTTAACTTTCCTTACACATAAATTTTAATACATTTTCAATAATTCATTTAAATATATAGGTATATAAGGTAGAATTTATTTATTTATTAATATAACTCAAATTCTATAATATTATCCTTACAGATAATAAAAAAAAATAGGATTTAACTTTGCTAACGATGATTGTTAAACGTCTCATGAATTGCGTGAAGGTGTGATGGTAGTTTATTTAATTGTTTTCAGATCAGATGTTTAATTTATTGAAAAATTAATTTACCTATAAATCTAATAATATTTTACTATAAATCAAATTAATTTGGTAAATATAAAGATATTCTTAATATGCTTACACATAATGCATTATATTTTAATAATAGTTATACTCACACGTATTATACTTATATTATGTGTAAGTATAAATAATTATTAGTTAATCTATTCTTGCTACCCATCCGGGCTAACCCGTATCCCCCTCTTTATGTAAATTAAATATATATTATATATGTATGTTTATTTAATTTACATAAAGAGGTTGATACTGGACATCCCGGTTTGTTAGTAAGAAGCGGTTAACTAATAGTCGTTATGCTTACACATATTTATACACACATATGCAGAGCTGTATGGTTACCAAATTAATGTGATTTATAGTAAAATATTATTAGATTTATAGGTAGAGCTATTTTTCAATAAATGATACATCTGATCTGAAACCAAATAAATAAACTACTATCACACCTACACGCAAATCATCAGAAATTTAACAATCATCATTGGCAAAGTTACATCCTATTTTATATTTATTATCTGTAAAGAGAAAATTAACAAATTAAAATTAATGTTAGTAAATAAATTTTACGTTTTATTCTCGAGCCGTTCAACTCACTGTGAATAGACGATAAGAGAATTTAGTCTTGCGCATTCCCTACAATGCTATCTACAGGACAATTTGCGAACCAGTGTTGGCAGCATTTTCAGTTGGCGTGGAAATGCGTTGGTGGGATCGTCCAGCAAAGAAACGCTACATTTTAAATAAGTGTTCATAAAAAAAAGTGTTTCACGCAATTAACTTATTGGCGAGACGACCAAATAAACAGTAACTGATTTTCGTAGTGTTTATTTGAATGGGTAATATTAAAATATGACACACAGCTAGTTCAGCTGTTGTTTTGTTTTTATTTTACGGTAGATTAGTTTTAATTTTTTTATTAAAAAGCCATATAAAATAAATTATGAAAGGCTACTATTTTGAATAGATTCATTTTTAAAATATATTTTAACAATAAGATATAAACGCTAAATTGAAAATCAGTGATAGTTGATTTTTACTTGCTTTACTATGGACATAAGGTTGTTGATTATAAAATTTATTGAAATCACATATCTCCTGAAATACTGAGCTATCTTACGGTAAGAATTTTCTTTGATTTAAAAAATATATCATTTTTCAACTTATTTATAGAGGTTAGCCATACATCTGAACACATTATCACGATAATAATTCTAAATGTATGTAATTTTCATTATTACATTAATTAGGCTGACGTTTAATTAATGTTACGGTATGAAAGGGGTTTATTACTCTCGTGTTTTAAAACAAGGCAATGTGTGTACAGACAGATTATGCTCACTGTTAGTGTGGATGATTTTTTTTTTCAGGATGTTGGGGTTCTATTTTTAGCTGATTGCAATAAGGATTCATATCCAATTAATTATTTACTATTCTATCTCTAAGTAGATGAAATTGAAAGGTATTAAAATTTATCTTACTTAATTTGTGTGATAATATTTACTATATTAAGTTTCATACAGATCAAAAAGGCAGCAGGGCATAAAAAAATATCAAAAATGTATTTCTAGTTTCACATGCTTTTTTTTTTTTTTTTTGCCACAGTGTCTTAGTACTCATCCAAGACACACGCGTAGGCTCTACAACTGTTTCTGCACTATATCTACGAATTTTGTGTTTTAACACTATAAAGTGATTTGTTTTGAATTCAATGGGGTTAACACTATAACTACCAAACTATCAAGTAAACAACCTGAATTCATAATAAAATCAGTTCAAAGAACAGTTTTACACAAAATATAAATCTGTGAAAAACACTATTTAAGTAGAAGCAGATTAAAGGATTAGCTGATTTATATTTTTCCTTGTTTTATGCTAATTAATTTCATAACTTTACTACTTAACAATCTCAATTATGATTTTTTAGAAATGTTATTGTACCTGTTTTATTTAACAAAAATTATTAATATGTTAGTTTCTCTTTGAATAAATTATCATGTTATGTTTCTTAATTTATATTGTTTAATTGACCAAAAAAGTTGTACCAATTAATCTAATTAGCTGTTCCATCCTAGTACGTTCCTTATATTATAAAGTTATACTTCTCCTTACTACAATTAAAATGAATATAACTAAAATTTATGAAAATAATTTCTTACCGTTGATTATTATATCTATTAATTAATTTGAACTTTTCAATCTGATCCACGATTCAATTCTTTCTCTGGCAATTTATGATAAGTTGAAACGAAAAATCGACGAAAGGAAACAAAACATAATTACAATATTATTTGATTGTCTGTAGAAAAAGGTGTTTATATTATTAAGAACATTTTGAAACTAAAGTTTGCAATGCTGGGAAACGAATTGTATATAATTTATTAATTATTGTACATCAATTACAGTTTCCAGTTTGTGACCTGGGTCATTTTTTATCTGGCCCATATGTTTTCCACTACCATTTTTCTAGGCCTGTCATAGCTTCATATGCCTTCTAGTCTAACTTAAGTCTAGGACAGGCGCAACATCCAGTCCCCAGCCGTTAATTCATCACTGTGAAAGGATACACCCACATTTCACCAATGATAATTTTTTCGGTCATGCCGGAAATCAAACCCAGGTCATTTAGCTCAGTAGACAGACATGCTACGTACTGAGATAATGTCTCGGATATATAATTCATCGTATGATACATAATTTATGTCACAAATAGGAACGCAGTTAAGATCAGTTGGTGTTTTGATGGGTAGCCAATACCCTCATAAAATATTAAATAATATTAGGTCTAAAATCATACAAAATGGCTTTTTAAAGATATTAAATCAAACGTAAAGATATCATTAACATATAGTTTTAATGACAATTTAATATACCAACGCCCTTTTTATAATATGATAAAAATAATTTATTTAGGACTAATTTGACATGCAAACTTTTTATACTAACTGATAGTAATAATTTACTAATTACAATCAACAAATGACTAAATTAAATATAATATGAAAATATATAGCTATATTAATATCAGTGGTAAGGGTTAAATGGGGGAGAGGATGAACGAATCGTTTACTAAATGGGTTCAATCTTAGATTATTTTCCTTGGAATAATATATAAACATTTATATTTAAAATATGATTAATGCAACTTCTCGTTTTACGAATCGTTGAATCGATCTTCCCAATATCGATTCAATGCACTAGATTTTTTGTTTCAAATCTCTTGATTTAGATTGAACTTGAGAATTGATTCAAGGCCTACGAATCAAATGTCCCTAGATCAGGCTAAGGTGACTTAATAAAAAAAAACTATGTGACAGATTTAATTTGAAATTGCTATTTGGCGTGCCTCTAGTGATAATGTAATTCAAGACACGATTTATCAAGAAGTTTATTCACAACAAATCTAAAGCCCGTCGCTAGGTTTTTACCCTGATTTCCCCCTCTCTGCACCCGCTTTCTCTCTCTCTCCCTCCCTCTCTCTTTCTCTCTCTCTCTCTCTCTCTCTCTCTCCCCATTCCACTAGCCTCGTGCACCGGAAGTTATTACCTACCCAGGATCTAAGAATATAATTTTTGTGGTTTTGTATGTGTTTTCTTAGGTTTTTTGTCCACTTATTAAACATTAAATCTGTCCAGAATATCGAGAAAGTGTTTCTCTCTTAGATCTACACAAAATGGTATAGAGATGAGAAACGTGTAATCTTAGAGACGATGTTTTGCATTTGCCAATTGAGAGAGTGGGAAACCATTTAGATAAAACTGTTTTAATCCACCTGACCGATATTATAACCCCGACCACCAAGACACCAGAAAAAAGAACAAAACTGACACTTTGGTTCGTATGCCTACCAACCAATACTGGTTCAAGTAAAATACTATTTTTTATATTTTAACTCATTCGTTTTATTTAAAAAAACAGTAACTAACGATTTAACCAAGGGAGTAATCATGAGTAAAGTTGTTTTTTAAACCTGAAGGCGATTCAAGATGCAAAGAAAAGTAATTATAAAACCCAATTACCAATTGCGTAGGGAGTGGATGAGAAAATCACAAATTAAAAACCACCCTCAGTGCACACGGTAGAGATTCGAACCTTGACACCTCAATATATTAGGGGGGGAAATGACACCATAAACCATGCAACTGCTGGTGTGGGCTAATCAAATACAACCAGGACAGTAAAAATAGCTCAAAGGTAAACAAGTTATTTGAGTCACAAAGTGGAATATTGAGTCCTTATAATTAGTTCTCAGCCCTTTTAGACAGTGACAGAAACTAATTTTTACATTTCTGTGCCTAGTTCACCGATGTAAAGTAAAATTGGGTAATATTTCCTTTCCCTTTGTGACCCAACTCGAATATTAGTGGATGCTTGTGTAAATGAAGAATTTTGTTTTGGTTTTTTAGCACCGATTTTTACTACCCATTTGTGCTATACTCTTATGTACTAGTTACGCTAATGATTTTAGGAACTAGGAAGCCTATATATAGAGGAAGTGTACCCGTATTTTCGTGGAGGTAAAGTGGAAAACAATTTTGGCAAAACCTCCGACCGAGATTATAATCTCAACCACCCCGTCATCGGCAGTCTAGTCTACTACGAGAGTAGCGCGTTAGATTATGTAGCCACCGAAACAAGTGGGAACATATTGAATCCTACTGAATATATACGGCTGGGAATATATTCCCTAACTCCCAGACAAATAAGACAATGTACACAAGATGGGATTAAAAATTTTACAATCGTGTCTACCTACTGGTGTGAGTAAATGAATCCTTAAATTAAATTATTATAATAACACTCCGCCTGCCCCCCTCCCCTCCCTGTCAAATATTTACAAATGAAAACAAGTCATGTCTTCACATTGTGTAGAATTAGCCTTTATCATATATTTTTCCTTAGTTTTTTTAATAATGTTCATACTTATTTGGTAAGATAAAATTAAACCTTCTTTCTTAATATTTTATTCCCGTATCCTTATTTGATCTTTAATTGGGCAAGCCGAACTGCGCCTGTAATCAAGGGATTTAAAAATGTTCACTTAACCCGGACCCGAATTGCACCAAGTCTAATTCAGGTAGACGAGGGGGGGATGAAATAAACAAACCTCAACGCAAACAAGCTCTCGCCACTTCTTGTCTTCCCTTCCTAAGGTAAAGGAATGTAAAAATGCCCTAGGAGCCACCAACAAGATCTGTATTAGCTTTTCTGACATAATTCTGGCCATTATTAACAAATTATCTCGGCAACGGTAACTGTACAGATGTGTAATTTTTTTATTTTTGTTCGGGTTTTGTGTGGACTGTGATATTAGCGATAATTATTGATATGGAAAGGATATATAGTGAAAGAGGGAAAGATCTGATTGTCTATAGTAATTATACGTATCAACAGGTGAATCAATTGAATTTGACGAGGGAAGAGAGGTGGGGATGCACTAAAAAGGAATGTAAGGCCAAAATATTCACACTTGATGGCGGAAATATTTTCTCGCGGATTGAAGATCAACACAACCATGAATCACTACAAGATAAAGAGTTGAACAGAAAACCCAACAGCAACGCAGTTAAGAGGAAAGCTAAGGCGATTGAAATAAGGCCTTTAAGGTTGATCCACAAAGAGGTACATAGAGAAGAAAAAACTATAAAAACATTGACCCGCAAGGTCATGAAATGTTTCAGGAATAACAAACTGCCAAATTTGCCTAAATCTTCCAACGAGATTCAATTCGCCTTAGATTTAATTGAATTAAATACTACTCTAGACGAAAACTTTTTGTTAAAAAACGAAAAATAGAAGGGGGTTGTGATATCTTCTTGTGACTCAAATCTTGAGTATTTGTGTCAGAATGAAATTGTGTTAATGGATGGAACCTTTGAATAAGCACCGAAACATTTTCTTCAGCTTTTTACTGTACACAGGTGTTTCAAAGGGTCATACATACCTCTGGCCTTTTGCCTACTTAAAGACAAGAAAAATCAGAGCTACATTGACGCTACGAGAATCCAATAAGGACGAGTGCGAGAAGAGACCACTTCTCCTTCAACCTTTATACATTGTGATTGATTTCGAGCAAGCACTCCATGATTTAATTTGGTGCAAGCATAGTAAGCTAAACCATTTTATTTTACAACTTTACATAAATACTGCTATAATTTTTGACTTGATTATTATAATTTTCACTGTTGAATTATTTTTTTTTTTTTTTTTTGCATTGCGTTTTACTATCTGTTTGAGTTATACCTTTATGTGCTAATTATAATAGTGGACTTTGAGACGAGATAAGTTGAATATAGAGAAAGGGAATCCGAATTTTCCTGGAGGGAAAGTGGAAAACCATTTAGAAAAAACCACTTTTAGTTCACTCGACTAGGATTCGAACCCCAGCATCCCAATCATCGGCTTAAGTGATTTTGTTCAAAGTGTATATCTGGGGAGTTTTTTAAATGATGAACAGGATTGAATAATTGATCTTTAATAAAAATTGAATTATGGGCAGTTTACTAATGACTAATTTTAAAAGAATTTGAAAATTCTCAAAAATAGCTTTAACAATTTTAATTAAAACATACATCTTTGGTATATTTAAGATGACAATTAATACTGTATACGTAGTTTTGGGGGAAAAGTCCTTTTAAGGGTAGTTTACTGATGACTAGTTTTCAAAAATTCTAAATATTTTGAAATTATTTTTTACGATTTTGCTAATAGATAGATTAAGCTCTGTGAAGTATGTGACCCTCAAAAATCCTTTGTATGACTTGTCTTTTATTTTACTTTTGTTATTATTATATTATAGCTTACATTTAGCTATTATTGACAATGTTTTTAATATGGAAATTTTACTGTGATGTTATAATGTTATATTTTGTTTTATATAGTTAAATATAGTTAATTAAAAAATATTTTTCGACTTGTGTCCTTCTTACCGCCAGCCAAAGCATTAATATTTGTTTACGTTCACAGTTGGCACAATTCAGGTCCGGTCTTGGGAAAGGAGGTATTGACGCAATTCGGGTCTGGTCTGGGGGGGCACTTTTAAGCTCTTGGCGCAATTCGGGTCCAAGCAAGGTGGTTTGGCGCAATTAGGACAAGTCCTTAACTACAGTAATTTGAAGGGGTAAGCGCAAATTAAATTAAATGCATTCGCATTAGCATGAAGAGGGTATGGTAAATAAAATAATATCAAATTGTTTTGGAGAACTCTGAAGCTCTAGACTCAAGGATTGACAGGTACAAAGATGGAAATGTAATATCCACCTTTTTGGGATTTGGATACGCATAAAATGATAAGATCAATCATAATTTCTAGGGCAAATCCTTTCACGACGGCAATAATTTCCCTATTTTTTATATTTATTGCTTCTCAAACGGAACTAGTATTTGTGGAGGGCGGGGGGGGGGNGGGGGGGGAGTTCTTACTTTTGAGATAGAGTTGTTTTATAAGTTTTAGTATTTAATATGCTACGCTCAATTATATTTTAAGTCGTGTTCTGTTATAACCTATGTTCACACAGTGCATCTAAAATAAATATTAATAATATTTATTATAAGTAAATTTTCTTCTTTTTTTTCACACCATGAGGTATACACTTATGGTTATATTCAAATAGTATTCAGGATGATCATTCATTAAAATTATACCTCTCCATAGATTATGGACGAATATCATAGGGGGTGGGGTGTTAATTCTCGACGTGACCAAGAGTAGCGTTTGTTGTCAGAGGGAGCAAGATAATGAGTTTCGCTACCCCGCTACGTGCCAGGATGTCTTAGTGGGATGGGTAGGAAGTGGAAAATAACTATGGGGCTCGTTTTGATATTATTTATTGAAATATATTAGTTAATATACGAGTGAATAAATGTGATGTAGGTTTAAAAGAAGGTTGAGAAAGTTTAGTGAAAGATCTTAATTCTATTAATGTACCTACTCAGCAGTTCCGCGCCCGACCTATCTGTAGTGTTCTAACTGGTGTCGAACACAAGACCACCCAGCGTAACGCGGTTGTGGGCGTCCAGACTGGGTGAGCGAGCGCGCGAGCGACTAAAATATAAAATAGAACACATTGGCTGTAATGAGAGGTGGCCAGACTGGAGCGCGCGAGCGAGCGACTGAGCGCGCACGCTTGAAAGATAGAACTGGTTCTATTTTTCAAGCGTGCGCGCTCGACCCGATACAGTCTAGCTTACAGGCGCTAAGCAATATTATTGTATGTTGGTTCATTGACTGCTAGGAAAACTTCTCATTTTGACATTTTTATTAATATCGATAGGTTTAGCACACTTGCTACTAACGGCCTAATTTAATTGTTAAGATCATAAACCATACTTATATGTATGTATATATATATATGTAAAATTGATATGTTAAAATACTTCAATATTATCAAAGTAGGCCTTTACAAATAAGAACCATCATTAACGCGGAGAGAGGAGGAGGAAACCACAATAATAAATCACTTGTCAAAAACCACCCTCATTTCACTGAGCCAAGATTCGTAGCCTCCTCGTCAACAACTATAGAGAGCTATCTGTAATTACGCGCTCGCCAGTTTGGCCACCAAGTCGCTTGCGTGCTCGCTCGCACGCTTGTCAGTCTGGCCGAACCTTTATATATATAAAGCTCAAACTCTCTACATTGTTTGTGGCTTCCTCTTCCGTAAAGAACAGGGACTCCAGCTATAGGATATTCTCCCCACAAGTTACTGTCATTTACCGCCCCCCTCCCTTTTATATAAAGGTCTAAGGCACACTGTTATATACCACCAGAAGAGGGGTGTTTCCCCTGAGTTACTGTTTGTCTCGATACTCTATGTTATGTTAATTGGCAAAACAATCTCGGTTTTAAAAACATGACCTGGTGCTCGTGCGTAACTGTTACTTTGGAACGATTGACAGTGAGATTGCTCAGGCTTACGTCATCCTTGCATGATCTCGATTTCAGAAGGCTACAAGCTATGAAAATGCATGACGTCACATTACAATTAAGTGTATTTATTTTGAAATCAAGAGTGCTACCACTGTTCACGCGCTGACCACAAGCGTGAATTCACCTTAATGTGGGGGTTTTAAAAGTGCAACTTTGATTGGCCCTTGCGCCTAAGCCATTAAATTTAGATACATGTATTCGAAGACGTTTTTATATGACGTTTTATGTTCTACAAAAATGTTCGTCTTCATTTATTCTCTATCTAGCTTAGTTTCTCATCGTAAATGATAAAAGTTAAACACATTCAATTTTTTCTGGAAAATGTGATAATTTTCATTTTTTAAACAAATGACTGGGCTTATAAAATCCCAAAACCTAATTTTTAATTTTACGTTATTTCAAACTAAATTACTACGTTATTGTTTATTTATTAGATCTCCGACAGGTTTTAAATCCGTACATGAAATTTTTAGCCCGTTTATTAGGGCAGCGTTTTGTGTTAATAAACTTGACGTACAAACAAACCATGATTGACTCATTGACTTCAATACTCAAGATTGGTGAACACGTACGCACACGTTTCAATAAAAAGGTTGTATAACCTCTTAAAATAAAAAAACTCTATTTAAATAGAGGGGTACATGATATTGTGACGTAACATTAGAAGAGGGTTGACAATGTGTGACAAGTGGGGGAAGGGTATCATAAAAACTAGCTAATGCTAAGGAAGTGAGGTTAAAGGGGGTAGATAGAAATAAATAGTTCTGAAAAGAAGTCGGATCTTAAAACCACACTTAAAACTGAATAAAGAAATTCCCTTTACCTTTAAATGCACTTGACTAGGATTTGAACCCAAACCTTCCTCTCAACGGTGACCAAGTGCAATTCAGTTTTTTCTTAGACCATTCGACCTCCTCTTCTGCTGATTTTGAATCGTATGACTAGATAAAAATTAACTGAAAGTGATTAAATAACTATAATACCTGCAACGGTGGATACGTTGTCTAAGGCGTCAATCTCGTATAAGACCGAATTGCATTAAATCAAAACTAGGGATACTACGAGTGATTTACCATAAAGTGATTCATCAAGTTTGATTTTCTGTTCTCTCTTTATGAGAGCGGGTATGTATTTCATCTAAGTCTCCCTTCCTTGATAAAATTACTACTTTTTATAATATGTAATTAATATATTCAATGTTGAAAATACTATTAAGGAAAAAAAGGAATAAAAAGAAGTAGAGGTAAAAGTAAAAGACTAAAAATCAACGCTCTATTCAAATAAATACATGATCATGAAAACCCTATTGAACCCAAGTAAAGCTAAATAAATAAACACATTAACAATGTGTTATCACAATATCTCCACAAAAGAGATTTAAAATACAAAACACCATATTACAACCAAGCATGAGACCAAAGGGAGCCAAATCAGTTCACAAAATATTTTATCCCCTCCAACGCCCCTAATACTTCCCCCCACCTAACACCCACACCCACACACACACAAACACATTAAAATTATGCAAATTTGAATCTCATTAATTCTACGGTTCATTTCTCCTGAAACTGACGTTTGAATCAATCACAACACTTGTGGTTAGATGATGGGAATTTAGCGTGTTGGGAAAGGTTGGGGGAACTTCGGTAAGGGTTGGGAAAACAATTTGGAGCTTTACCCCTCTAAAACACCACCGCCAACAACAACAACAACAACAACAAAAAACATCAAACAAAAGTATGCATATGGTGTGTGTCCCGAGACTAATAATATTTAAAACAAACATATCTCTGCTATTTGGGATTGAATTTCTCACTCATTCCCACGGACAAAATATCTATAGATTTTTCGAGCTTTTGTCGTTGTGGCGATGTCTGATTAATTTGGTTTAGCAATTGGAGTATGAGTGGAGATATAAACCAAGGGTGTAGTAAGCCATTCAAACTGGGGGTTGTGGGGAGCTGAGGGGGACGGGGGACGAAATAAATGGTGAGTTCCTGACTGGAATTAATCATGACCAATAGCTGCCATGGGAAAAAAAATCCCTTTACCTTTCAAAATAAAGTTTTTTGTTCGTAGTGAGATTTGGAAGTGAGGAAGAATATATTTTCCAAGACATAGTCTACTCATAATTTCTGTTTTTAATATAAGTGTAAGTATCGAATAAAAGTATACACACTATATTTTAAAAGGAATAAGTAGGTGTATGTGCGTGTTAGTGTGGAATAAAATTACAATAATCACCTTGATGTCTACAATAAAAAATTCTTACATATTATGTAGTTTTATTATTCCAGCCTCTAGTCACAGTTTATTTCAAATATGTTTATTTTAAATATAGAGTGAATTCATTTTAACTATGTGATAATTTATACAAAAATTGTAAAATATAAAAAAGTATTACTTTAACACCAATTGAGTAATCTTAGGACGATAATAAACTCTGATCTTTGTAAATCTTAGTGTTATCACATCTCCAAGGAATAATTTTACACTGCATGCTGTCTATATGTGTCCAATATTTTTCGCGGTATGTAATGAAATGGTGTTTCACATGATAACATTTATATAATACTATTAAAGTGAGAGTCTAGGTAATTATATTGCCTTTGGTATTGTTCTACATGGCACCCCCCTATTATCATCACCCAGAATTAACAGCCAGGGATGGTAACAAGAGAATTATTTTATTCGAGTAACAAACAAATACAATTCGATGAGACGAGTGAGACGAGTGAGACAGCTCAAAGCGTTGGGCGCTCAAAATCATTATGAACTAAACATGCGTTACTTGTCACACACAGGTTTTATGAACCATTGAAGATAATTAAAGTCAAAAAGAGCATTATACAATATGATAGAAGTAATGAAAGGTAAGTTCCAACGTGACAAGTTGGCAGAAGTGTCTCGCACTAGTCATAACTACAGATAATCAACATATGATACTTGCAAGACTCCTACTCTCACCTATAAAAAAGAAGCTCAAAACACGTGAAGTAATATATTATATTTTAAATTGACCTTCATAACAACTCTGTTTGATATCCTTAGTCCTATCATAATTGTAATTTACAGGTAAAACAAATATCCTAGGCATTAATAACTAATCAGGGATACAATCTAATAAATGCAAAATAAAAATCTAATTATCCTTATTGGTAGCTCTCAATTAGTTGAAAAGATAATGATATGGCTGCATTAAATAATCGTCCTCCCAACTGAATAGGACTATATTTGAAATTATCTTTCAAAACATCAAACTTTAATTTGATAACGACACCACCTAGCAGCTTGCTCAAACATTTCACCATTAAAGCGAAGCATATAGTACAATCTCACCAACTTGCGGTCCCATCTTTAACTAACAAACAGTAAACTTTAAACATTATCAACAATATTAAATAATATTCCAATAAATATCAAGACGATATTAATCCTACAAAATATTAAAACAAGTTGAGCCAACGAATGATGCTATAAGTTAATTACAGACCCAAAATGGCCTATACCTAAAGGGTAAAAAACATTCGTTAGGCGGATAAGAAGAAATTTCAAGTATAAACACAGGAACCAAATGTCCCCCAAAACGATTATAATGCAAATGTAGAGCATACGGTTTGAATTAACAGTGCAAAGATTTTAAATATGGCCAAGGCTTTAAGAGCCCAAAAATACTATGTCCACCAGATGTGAATTCCATGTCAATAATCAATAAGTCTATATTTCATAAGCCCAAATGGAATTAAGAATATTCTAACGTTAATCAGCTTATGATAACGTCACTCACCTTGAAGCCAATATGTAATATGTGATTACATCACAGAATCCTACCATTATAAATCCTATGAATCTACTACGTGTTCTCAAGGCGCGGGAATAATAGGAGGGAGAGATGGGTAAGGTGTAGCATGCGTCTAGAATATACTGGTACATACCACGCCTCTCCAGGCGCGTGTGGAAAGATCAGTTCTACGAGTTCGCCGAGCACTGCTGAGAGAGCGCAGCGTGCTCGCGCCGCGTATATCGTTCTTCTTTTTACTTTGGGCGCGGCTCGGTACTCATGACGGGGAATGAACCATAGGCCTTGATTCAGTCAAGTATTAGACAGTGCCGCAATGTGTTGCAGAGTCGCGGTCTTGCCGAGACGAGTCAATTGGGGCCAGGATGGTGAGTGAAACAACCTCTTATTGTTTACTTGTTGTAACAAGGTTACATTTAGGTGTAACAATCTCCCATTTCAAATTATAAATTTCCTTTAATTCTTTGGTGAGATTCTTGTTCGATTCAATTCAGAATTTAAGAATAAATTAAAATTATTTATTTCTTGCACAACAGATCGTGTCATGGCATCTATGATTCTGTTAGTGAGAAGGGAATTAATTTTATCTGTCAAGGCCTCTTAAACACAATCCATCACAAAAGCTTCCAAGTTCACGATTTACTTGTATACATATAGTGCACAAAATGAGTTATTTAATTTTGATATTAGTTGAATTATTATTATTAGAACCGCGTCTTACTACCCGTTCGGGATATACACACAATATTAGTTAAAAATAGCACATAAACTCTGAAGTAAAAATTACTTTCATCAATCAGACCAAATTACTAAAGTTTTTGTTACAAAAGAAAACTCTTAAACAAGAATTTAACACCTACAACTACTCAAATGAACTTGAGTACACAAACACACATAAGCCAACCTAGTGCACCATCATACAACCTGAACACTGGGACTAATTAGTAGGTAAACCATTATATTTTAGACTGAGGTCTAAATGTGCTTGTTTGAGTGGTCTTCCTTCCATCTTAATCCATAATAGTCTTACAATATTACAGTCTGACACTCCAGTGAAAAAGAAATGATGTGTAGAGATAAATGATTGATATTTATAAAAATTTATATTGTAATATCGACTAAGTTTCGAGAGAAAATGATATAATAATATGTTGATAATATTAAATCATCGAAGTTACCAGAAACTATAGCAGTGTAATGAAATATAAAACATTTTAACTGTGGTAATTAATACTCAGCTCTGCCAATATTTGACCAGATACCACTCCATATTACGTAAACATCAATATAACCTCCAGCAAAGTAAAAGTAGGTCCGAGCTCCACCGATAAGCCCAACTGTCTAAAGGAACAGCCGGGATACGAATTAGCTCCATAATCTGCCACAGACAAGCCATAGAATCTCGTAGAAGATAGTTCCATGATCCAGAATATTCGCTGTCAGCCCGGTCACATTTCATTTCCGTTCTCTCTCTGTCCCTCTATCTTGTAATTGTTTTCCTCACCCTTCCCTTCCTTATTCCATACTATGATGTTTCTATTTGAGCTACAGTTTGAATATAAGCTGGTGATTTTCCCCTTGCTCCTTACTAAAGTATGAACTCGCTCCGAGGATACATCTTATCTTAAATAATGTAAGCTTATCAAAACTATCTTTGCGGCCAGTCTATTCTAAATTTATAATTAAGGCTTGAATATTTTCTTTTTATATTAAGTTTCTTTGTATAATGGATTACACTAATTTAAAATCAGTTTATTTTCTTGAACATTTTGAATCTGTCAACATTTCCTGTTTTGAATATGAATTCTGATGAAAACTTTATTTTAGTTTTGATCTATTGTACGTTCCTTCAGAATGGCTCTAAAGACTAATTTGTAAAGATTTTATATTAGTACTAGCTTTTGCACGCGGCTTCGCTCGCGTTAATGTAGATTTTATCAATAAATTCAGGTTGTCGATTGACAAAGGGAATATGACAATAAAAACGATGAACATATTGAGGTTGTTAGTCAATAGAGGTAGAGATAAAGAAAAAAACAAACTACACAATATAAATCAGGATTAAGTGTAGGAGTAGAAAAGAAGTAGCGGAGTGTGTGTCAGTAGAGTCATAGGTTATGCCTTGCCACGAATTGGAAGATCCTACTCCATCTTAAATTTTACTTACAGTTAATTAAAATCCCT
Source organism: Timema genevievae (assembly GCA_902155825.1). Classification (NCBI taxonomy): domain Eukaryota; kingdom Metazoa; phylum Arthropoda; class Insecta; order Phasmatodea; family Timematidae; genus Timema; species Timema genevievae. Next base: position 73,482 of record CABFWO010001588.1, on the reverse strand, counting down.
TATTTACTCCGCTTGTTCTTGACCGTTGCAATCATGGGCACAGAATAGATCATTATTTTAGGACGCTCCTATATACTATGTTGTATGTCCTTCCATTTGGCACAAATACATACAAATTCTGGGCATTGGACACACGCGAACAGGCTACATATAGCTGGCCATGGGAAAAACATGGCATTTCCAAATGCACCCCTGCTACCTGCAATGTTTGCCCTTGCGCTTTGTTAATAGTAATAGCAAAACTAAGTTTGATTGGAAACTAGAGTCTTTTGAATTGAAATGGTAGGTCATTGGGGATTATTGGGATTCGAGGTATGATTACACTTTCCCCTTTTCCCACACCTGTTAAAATGGTGGCACAGATTATATTTTGCCCTAATTGTGTAATTGAAGCCTCGTCCCATTACATAAACGGGGTGCATCTAAATTTCGCATAAGCATAACTGGTACACCTAATTTCAATTGTAGTTTATGCAAGGGTACACCCGATAGCTCCAGAGAATTTAAAAACTCAGCGGGATATGAAGTGCTCTGTTCTGTGTCCATGATTGTATCTATTGACAAATACTCCTTTATTTCTCCCTGCACCTCTTTCAAAATGTCAGTGTTGATTTTGTTAACGATTTCATATTTTGGTGCAAGAATTGCTCTTGCACACAACCAATGATCACAATTTAAATTTAGTTGTAAGTCTGGGTAAACTTTAGCAATGAGCTCCACATCATTTTCCACCAAATTACAGAATTCCCCTGTAAGTAAAATACAGCCTTCAGCATCCGTGTCCAAACGTCCATCGCCAATTTTCAATAGTGTCTCTGCGTAATGTCCTGAATCTACGTCATTATAAAGGTGGACTCTCATATTCGTTGTTAGGCTGAATTTTTTCAATTTTGCCCACAATCTTGATGACTTGAGACAGGCTTTGATTTCATCTGCATGTGTGTCCCTCTGGATCACCAGTAAAGTTTGTCGGAAGTCACCAGCTAGTAAAACTACCATTCGTCCCATAATAACTGTACTGTCTCGCAAGTCCTGAAGAGTTTGGTTTAACGCTTCTATAGCTTTTTTTGTGGGACATCGTACTTTCGTCCCACACTAACAGTTTACATTGTCGTAGCATCATACCTCGAGAGCTATTTTTGCTGAAATGAATAATACCAATCTTTTTACGACAATTTTTTCATTTACCATAACGGGGTGAACAGACAGAGCTTAATTAGCTGAATATAATAATTTTTAATCATTTTAAGATAGATGTGCCTAAAATAACTCGGCAACAGATTTCTATTCATGGTATCAGATTTTCTTCTGGGATACCACAGGTCCCTTTTTCTGTACTCCATGCATCATGTTGCAATTAATTTATTCATATCAGTAAGCTGAGTTGTTAAGCTGGACGACTGTCTAACAGTTATTTTTTTCTATCCGTCAGGAACAGTACTTTTTTCTGGATGAAAGGTACCCTATGTCCTTTTCTGTACCCATGACAACGCGTATGCGAAATTTCATGATGATCGGTCGAGTAGTTTAGCCGTGAAAGCGTAACAAACAATAACAAACAAATAAACAAACAAACACACATTCACATTTTTTCTTGATGAAAGATACCCTATATCCTTTTCTGTACCTATGACAACGTGTATGCGAAATTTCATGATGATCGGTCGAGTAGTTTACGCATGAAAGCGTAACAAACAATAACATACAAACAAACAAACAAACAAATTCACATTCACATTTTTCTGGATGAAAGGTACCCTATATCCTTTTTTGTACCCATGACAACGTGTATGCGAAATTTCATGATGATCGGTTGAATAGTTTAGGCGTGAAAGCGTAACAAACAATAACAAACAAACAAACTTACATTCACATTTTTTTGGATGAAATGTACTCTATGTCATTTTATGTACCCATGACAACTTGTATGCGAAATTTCATGATGATCGGTCTAGTAGTTTAGGCTTGAAAGCGTAACAAACAATAACAGACAAACAAACAAACAAACTCACATTCACATTTTTTTCTGGATTAAAGGTACCCTATATAATTTTCTGTACTCATGACAATGTGTATGCGAAATTTCATGATGATCGGTCGAGTAGTTTAGGCGTAAAAGCATAACAAACAATAACAAACAAACGAACAAACTCACATTCACATTTTTTCTGGATGAAAGGTACCCTGTGAAAGCGTAACAAACAATAACAAACAAACAAACAAACAAACTCACGTTCACATTTTTTATGGATGAAAGGTACCCTATATTCTTTTCTGTAACCATGACAACGTGTATGCGAAATTTCATGATGATCGGTCGAGTAATTTAGGCGTGAAAGCGTAACAAATAATAACAAACAAACAAACAAACTCACATTAATATTTTTTCTGGATGAAAGGTACCCTATGTCCTTTTATGTACCCATGACAACTTGTATGCGAAATTTCATGATGATCGGTCGAGTAGTTTAGGCGTGAAAGCCTAACAAACAAACAAACAAACTCACATTCGCATTTATAATAGTAAGGATTGCGTCTATATTTGGTAAATATTTGGACTTTGCACTTTCGGATACTACCATTTACATAATTATGATAGTAGTTTCGTAATGTTTGTTGCCAATGGGCATATACATTTTTAGTTAAGGACTATATCCTTAGGGATCCTTGTATACGTGATGAAGTATGGCCTTAAATGTCTATAACAGTCTATGTCTTCATTTACTGCATATTTAAAATCGATATCTTAGGGAACTTTGTTCAAATTAACTGTTATTTAATAGTTTACACTTATTTGATATATCGTTGTTTATAATAATTAGATTGATAGATTAGTAGTCCCTCTGCATAGTTTTTTTTGGTTAACTGGAATTATTATGTGTGTATATATATATATATATATATATATATATATATATATATTCATAGATTGACCATCTGGGTCATTGATGCAATCTGATTTTATTACATTTTTTTAGATCAATATTAACTGTTTACTATGAGTATATATGAGTATTGCAATCGTTATTTAAATGTATATGCATTTCTCAATTAGATTAAATGAAGCTATGCCAGTTGGTGAATTTTAGCTGAAGATTTTCATTGGTTAATCTCGAGGGTTATAACCGTATTAATTTTTTACTTTTTTGAATTTACATACATTATTAAAGTTAATAATCCTTATTATGAAACATATATATTTTATTGTCAAACTCATATATTTTTCTTTTGAATCCTAACTATTATAAATGCGAATGTGAATTTGTTTGTTTGTTTGTTTGTTTGTTACGCTTTCACGCCTAAACTATTCGACCGATCATCATGAAATTTCGCATACACGTTGTCATTGGTACAGAAAAGGTCATAGGGTACCTTTCATCCAGAAAAAATGCGAGTGTGAGTTTGTTTGTTTGTTTGTTTGTTACGCTTTCACGCCTAATACTACTCGACCGATCATCATGAAATTTCGCATACACGTTGTCATGGGTAGAGAAAAGGACATAGGGTACCTTTCATCCAGAAAAAAATACTATTCCTGAGTGTTTGGTTTACCCCTACACGAAATACATCCGACTGTTACACATCTTGCCATATACTTAGAAAATGGACAGCGTGTTTTCATTAATGAGAGTAATTTCCAGGAAAGGATTTCATCACCACCTAAAACCACATTAACTGCCTTTTTCCAGCTTTGTCAGACAGATACATTCGCTAAAACATTATTGTATTCCCAAGTCCCCCGTTATTATACATGGAATACCTCAAAAAAGGAGTGGAAACGCCGCGTTCAAGGTACGCCTGTTGAAAATTTGCCAAGAGTTAAATCATCAGACGCTCTTGGTCGTGTCTACACCGTCCATGTAACGAACTTTGAATGTTTTTGTCTGCGCATGTTATTGCATCATGTTTGCGGTCCAACTAGCTATAGATACCTTAAAATTGTCAACGGTCAGGAATGCGGAACATATAGAGAAGCATGTGAAGCTCTATGTTTGTTAGAGAATGATAACTACTGGGACGAAACTATGGAGGAAGCCC